>CAUYRT010094386.1:0-15632 GCA_963574885.1 Lepilemur ruficaudatus | reverse complement strand
GTCTCTACTATAAATAGAAAGAAATTAATTGGCCAACTAAAAATATATGTAAAAAATTAGCCGGGCATGGTGGCACATGCCTGTAGTCCCAGCTACTCGGGAGGCTGAGGCAGAAAGATTGCTTGAGCCCAGGAGTTTGAGATTGCTGTGAGCTAGGCTGATGCCACGGCACTCTACAGCCCAGGCAACAGAGTGAGACTCTGTCTCAAAAAAAAAAAAAAAAAAAAAGTTGAAAGTGGATCTCATGAAGATGGATTGGTAGTAACTAGAGGTCAGGCGGGGGCAGGGGGAGGGATGAAGAGAGGTTGATTAATGGGTACAAATATACAGTTAGCTAGAGGAAATAAAACCTAATGTTTGATAAATCAGTAGAGTTACTAAAATTAACAATAATCTATTGCACATTTTAAATTGCTATAAGAGAATAATTCAAATGTGCTTGGCGCAAAGAAAAGATAAATATTTACAGTGATGGATATCCCAATTACCCAGATTGAATCTTTACATATTATATGAATGTATCAAAGTATCACCTGTACCCTGAAAATATGTACATCTATTATGTATCAAGTTTTTAAAAAGTTAATGAAATTGCCCACAGAGTAGAACAAAAAGAGAGGAACAAAAGGAGAAAAAAGGATAAGAGCTATAATTCAGGCTCTAACATCCTCTAGCATAAGCACAGAAAATGGGCAGAGGAGACAGGTTGAGCCAGGGAGTGGCAGTAAACAGGTAGTTTTTATAAAGAGTAAAAACATCATATTCATAGAATCAAAACAAAAGAGAACAAAATGACTTATGACAGCAACACTTGGAAGTTAGAAGATAGTGGGGCAATGCCTTTAAAATTCTACGGGAAAAATATTTCCAGCCTAGAATTCTATACCTAGATAAACTACCAATCAAATGTGAGTGAAGAATCAATATTTCAGACAGATACAGTGTCACAAAGTTTACCTCCCATAGTCACTTTCGCTGGAAGCTATTAGATGATGCAAGTAACCAAAATGAGGGAGTAAAACAGGAAAAATGAGGAAGGGCTGAGATCCAGGCAGTAGGAGATCCAACACAGAAGAACGAAGAGAGGTGGTACAAAGCCCCAGAAGGCAGCTATGGAGCAAGCCTAGAAGGCCACTCTACATCAGACTCAGAGCATGAAGGACTCCAAGAAGGAAATTTCAAACAAACAAACAACAACAACAACAAAAACACAACAACAACAACAACAAAAAGCAAGGGAGTGTATAGATCTTTTGAAGGCTTTGGGGAAAACTAGCCCAATATGTAGTATTGGGCTAATAATAACATGTAGAAAATTTAACAATTAAAAAACATGAGGCTATTATAAACTTGTGTTATGATACTTGTGTTGTGTTATGAAATGATGAAGTTCCTACTCCTTGGAAATTTTGCAGCCAGGCATGTTGACACGTGCCTGTAGTCCCAGCTACTTGGGAGGCTCAGGTGGGACAATCACTTGATCCCAGCCAGGAGTTCCAGCCTGTAGTGTGTGCCATGATCATGCCTGTGAACAGCCACTGCACTCCAGCCTGAGCAACATAGCCAGACCCTGCCCCCCACTCACCCCCTCCAAAAAAAAGAAAGAAAAGAAAGAGAGAGTACACAGAGGAGAAAGGACAGTGAAATGTTCCTTTTGTCCTACCTATCCAGGACTCTTTTTAGCCACCTCTTACATCGCTACCCAAGAGACAAACAGGATGTAAGAGCCTAAGTCTTCATGCTGAAGTCTTGACAGGAGGCATTCAAACAGTCCTATCTCTTCCCTGGGGTGACTGTAGAAGGTGGATAGCATGTGGAAGACATAAAAGAAGGCCCCCAAGGAGACATAGGGAAGCTGTGGAAAAGTCCATGTGATTACATGAATAATTAAAAGTCAAAGATGGAAATAATGTAGGCACAAATAATCGAAAACTTCAAATTAAGCATGAGCAATTCAAATTTGATGTGGAGGTGAGAAGAACCTGTGGAAATGGCAATCATGGTAAAGTTATTATTAATAAAATAGTGGAGTCCTACAATTATTCTGGACACAATTTTGGGGTTACTTAGAGGGAAGATCAGTGAAGATGAGCTTGGTCCGGATATAAAAGAAACTGTGAGAAGCATGTCACATTAGATGGTAAAATTGGCTACATGGGCGAGAATACAGAAATAGTGAAGGAAACAACTTGAAAACCCAACAAACACAATCACTATTACGGGATATGGCTTCTTACTTTTTTTCTTCACTTCTTTCTTATCTCCTCTCCTCTTGCTTCTGTCATTTTCAGCCCTTCATTCTTTGGGATCCTCTTTCAGAAATTTTGCTCACTTCGGCCTTCACATTATTCCACAACCCTCAAAATCTACCCTCGATCCTGTTGTAATGCTACATTTCATATACCCATCATGCATTACACTAAATCCTTCTAGTTCATTCTCAATCCATCTCTAAAACATTTCCCTATAAGCTCCTCAGTCAGAGCTCTTCTCCCAGAACCAATAGCCCATTTTCTTCTCTGGTCAACACATCACCAAATCTTGTCTTTCTCCTCCAAAGGTTCCCATTTCCCTTGGTGCCACTCTCCTTCACTTCCTTTGGTTCTGGCCTCCGCCTTTATCCCCAGCACCTCTCCGCTCTCTCTTCTTGTAGGCTCAGTCTTTCTCCTTCCCTCTCTCATCTTTACCGCTTCAGGATCAGTAATGTTTTGCTTGTCTCTGATTTCTCTTCTTTGATTTTCAGTACTTCACCTGTCTGTGTCTCTTTCCTTCTTTAGCTTCAATCCTCCATTTTCCTCATGCACTGGTATCCTCACCTATAATGTCTTTCTCTTCCATATTAACAGATTCATCAGTAATATCTTTGACTTCACCTACGACGTCCCCCTCAACTTCCACCTCTTCCTCAGTCCTTTCTAGTTCATCATTCCCTTTGACCCTTTCAAAAGGAACTTCCATCTCATCATCAGTAAATTCTATCAATTTTTCATCACTAATAGCTTTTACCACTTTTTCAGTTTCCTCCTCATTTATGCTGTCCATTCTTGGATGCTTCAACTTCTCCCCATTGGTCCCCAAACTGTCCTCAGTAGATCCCAGCTTATCTCCAATGGATGTCACATCCTCTCTACTGGACCTCAGCTTCTCTCCACTCGATCCCAGCTTCTCCCTACTTGATACCAGGTTCTCTCCACTCGACATCAGCTTCTCTCCACTCGACCTCAGCTTCTCTCCACTCGATCTCAGCTTCTCTCCACTTGATCTCAGCTTCTCTCCACTCGACCTCAGCTTCTCTCCACTCGACCTCAGCTTCTCCCTACTTGATACCAGCTTCTCTCTACTCGACCTCAGCTTCTCTCCACTCAACCTCAGCTTCTGCCTACTTGGTACCAGGTTCTCTCCACTCGACGTCAGCTTCTCTCCACTCGATCTCAGCTTCTCTCCACTTGATCTCAGCTTCTCTCCACTGGACATCAGATTCCCTCCACTCGATCTTAGCGTCTCTCGGCTCAGTCTCACATTCTCTCCACTGGATCTCAGCTCCTCTCCACCTGATCTCAGCTTCTTCTCATTCGGCCCCATTTTATGTCCTCTGGACCTCAAGTCCTCTCCACTGGTGCCAACCTTCTCCCCAGTAGACCTCACATTCTCTTCAATCCCAGACCCCCTCCTAGACCCTGCCGTCGTGCCTGCACTCTTAGATTCAGCCCCTATTTTGCGTTTGACCTCTTGCTTTTCCCAAATCTTCCTTGGGCTGTCTTTCTCCAAATCTGCTGAAGTTTCTGATGCATCGGCTACACTGTGCAGTGACTTCACATTCATCCTTTCTTCAGTTGGATCTGGCTTCTCTCTCATGACCATCTTTTCCACATTTTCCATTGTCCAGTACTCAGAATCAAGCTTCCGGTCCCACATCCTAGGCTTTGGCGTGTTTCTACCCAGGAGCTCCACTCTCTTCCCAATCACGATGAGTCCATTCCAAGGTACCCACACTTTCTCTCGCAGCACCTGCGCCCTCTTGCTGCTCCGCTCCAGCGGCGACCGCCCGCGGCTCCTGGCCTGGCTTGGAGCGCCGCGGCTGCTGGCTTCGTCGCGCTCCCTCGTCCGCTTAAGCTGCTTACCCCGCCGCTCCCTCACACCCGAGTGCGGAAACCTTAACGGAACCCCTTTCTCCATAAACATGGCCCCTTGCCCTCGCCCGGCTCTTCATTCCTCCTCCCACCCTGCCTCCCTCCCCCTCTTGCCCTCCCTCGCCCTCTTCCCCCCTCCCCCCTCAACCTCCTCTCCAACACCCCGCCCACCGCCTGGTGGGCCCCAGACTGGGCTAGTGCGCACGCGCGGGCTGCACGTGGCCGTTGGAAGGCGGGGCCCGGAACCGCGGCGTGTGGGAGTCTGCCAGCCGGGAGGCTGTGGCTGGGGGGACACATGGCATGCGACCCCTACGACCCTAGAGCTCCGGTCCCCGACCCCACGCTCTTGTCTATTCCCGGCCCACTCTGTTCCGCGCTGCCCCTTAAAAGCTGGGGCCTGGGCACAGGAACGACAGACACTGCAGCCAATGGCGTCGCTCATGGTAGACCTGGTACCCAATCAAAAGGCGCGGCTGCGCGGCCCGGACTCCAGGTGACTCCCTGGCAGGGAGAGGCAGTGTCTCCGTCAGCTGATAGGATGCCCACTCGCTCCCGGGCGAATTACGGAGGACTAAGCTGCCCGAGCGCGCGGCAGTGCTGGCCGCAGAATCCTTTTGTGCTGCAGCCGAGGAGAGCGATGGAGGAGCATCAGGAGGCCGGGAAAGAGATCAAGGTAAGGAAAGGATGAAAAACCCTTCCCGACCTCTCCCTCGCTCCATAATACCCAATTGGGGGTGGGTGTGTGTGTGTGTGTGTGTGTGTGTGTGTGTGTGTGTGTCTGTGTGTGTGTGTGTGTGTGTGTGTGTGTGTGTGTGTGAAGACCTGAGCAAGGAGGTGGGGCGCCTCTTGCTTGGGGACTGGTAAGCAGCCAAGGGAGGCAGGGTTTTACCCTCGTCCTGACAGATGGAAAGGGACCAGGACCAACTCATGCTGGCTAGATGGGAAAAAGGGAGAGGGCAGGATATTAGGGACTGAGAAGGGGCTGGAGCCCTCTTCTCCTTTCCCGAGGTGGGGGACTCCTGTTCAGCACTAATGGCTTGGTTTGTGCCTGTGTGTTCATATAATCATGAGACCATTCATTCTTCATTCTTTCAACCCCATTCAACTCTTAAAGAGCTATGGGGCATCCACATTGTGCCAAGGATGGTTAGGGTATGCAGAGGTACACACTTTTGGGGGTTGGAGGCATATGCATAATGGGCTGTGGCTGAGGATGAAGATGGCGAATCTGTGGTGTATCCTTGAGGTCCCATCTCCCTCAAGCAGCTACCAACCAGTGTAGGTTAGAGAGACTAAGATAGCAGGAAGGAGGCTGGGGACTAGGAGCCCTACCACACCAATGAGGTAGACTGTGTGGGCTTGGATGTGGGGCAAGTTGGAGAGACTGCCTTAGGAGTGTGGGAGAAGCCAAGAAGTGAGGGGTGGGGTTCAAGTGGAGCTTTGGGGGCAAGAGGGGCTGAAAGACACAAAACATGGAACAGAAAGTGTCTGCTTCAGTGTTTATCTCTGTTAGTATGCATGGTTAACTTAGTTAATATATACAAAATGCTTAGAGCATATATAAAATGATTAGAGTGGTACCTAGCATATTGCAAAAACAAATACAAATGTTAGCTATATTGTTATTGTTTTTATTACTGTTATCTTGTGGGATACTGTATGTTCTGAGGATGTGTTGACCTATTGAACTGTGCCTGCACCCTTTGTAGGAGCCATACTCTCTGAAAGTCCGCTATTAATACTTACCCTATAGGTTAAGTGTTGCTTTCTGTTAAGACTCTCCTTTAGGCCAGGCGCAGTGGCTAATGTCTGTAATCCTAGCAGTCTGGGAGGCCGAGGCAGGAGGATGGCTTGAGCGTGGATGAACAAGAGTGAGACCCCCCTCTCTACTAAAAATAGAAAAAATTAGCCAGGAATTGTGGTGCATGCCTGTAGTCCCAGCTACTCAGGAGGCTGAGGCAGAAAGATTGCTTGAGCCCAGGAGTTTGAGGTTGTTGTGAGCTAGGCTGACGCCACAGCACTCAGTCCTGGGCAACAGAGTGAGACTCTGTCTAAAAAACAAAAATCCTCCTTTAAATGTAGAGATAGGAAAAGAATTTTAGGAAAAAATATAATAGAGAAGAAAATGAAATAAAATAATATTTGATTAATTCAACAGAAGGCAAAAAAAGAAATAAAGGAATAAAAACAGATTGAACAGGAGAAAACAAAAAACAGGATGGCAAGTTTGTAGCCTGCTCTATCAGTCATTACAGTAATTATGAATGGACTAAACACTCTAATTTTTTTTTTAAATTGTCATATTGGATTTTGAAAAAAATAACTATAGTCTGTTAAAAGAGACATACTTTAAATATAAGAACATAGAAAGGTGGAAATGATGAAAGGGTGGGAAAAAATACACCATGAATACATTAACCAAAGGAAAACTGGTATGGCTATATTAATTTCATACAAAGTAGACTGTAAGTCAATAAGTATTGCTAGAAATGAAGAGGGACATTTTATAATGATAAAATAATTGATTCCACAGAAAGATAAAACAGTCTTAAATGTATATGCATCAATAACATAGCTTTAAAATATGCAAAATAAAAGATGACAGAACTAAAAAGGGAAATAGCCATACCTACAATTACAGTTAGAGATTTTAACACAACTCTTTCAATAACTGTAAATCAGCAAGGATTTAGAAGATTTAAATAACATGATTAATCAACTCAAACTAAGTGACTCATGTAGAGCTTTATACCCAACAAGTATAGAAAATACATTTTTTTTTTCTTTTTCTTGTTCTTTTTTTTTTGAGACAGAGTCTCACTATCCTGTTTGGGCTAGAATGCCATGGCATTAGCCTATCTCACAGCAACCTCAAACTCCTGGGCTCAAGCGATCGTCCTGTCTCAGCCTCCCAAGTAGCTGGGAATACAGGCATGTGCCACTGTGCCCAGCTAATTTTTTCTATTTTTAGTTGTTTGGCTAATTTCTTTCTATTTATAGTAGAGACGGGGTCTTGCTCTTGCTCAGGCTGGTCTCGAACTCCTGAGCTCAAGCAGTCCTCCCACTTTGGCCTCCCAGAGTGCTAGGATTACAGGTGTGAGCCACACATTTTTTTTCAAGTGCACATGAAACATTTACCAAAATACATTATATGTTGGGCTATAATAGAAGTATCAGAAAATTTTTTTTGGTGTCCCTGAGTGAACACGATCAACAAATTTTAAAAGATCAAAATCATATATAGTCTCTGATCCAGAATTAACTAGGAGTCAAAAGAAAAGAATAACTAGATTCTAAAATATTTGGAGATTAAGTAACAAGCTTCTGGATAACTCATAAATCAAAGAAGAAATTATAATGAAAATTAGAAAATATTTTTAAATAAATTATTATGGCTGGGTACAGTGGCTCATGCCTATAATCCCAGCACTCTGGGAAGGCTGAGGCAGGAGGATCACTTGAGGCCAGAAGTTCAAGACCAGCCTGAGCAAGAGCAAGACCCTGTCTCTAAAAAGAAAAAAAAAAAAGATTATGAAAATATGACTTATCAAAACTCATGGGAAACAGCTAAGGCAGTATCAAGAGGGAAATTTATGTCTCCACATGCATACACACACACACACGCACATATATATATTTTTAATTAAGACAGGGTCTCCCTCTGTTGTTCAGATTGGAGTGCAATAGTGCAATCACAGCTCACTGCAGCCTCCAGCTTCCAGGCTCAAATGATCCTCCTGGCTCAGCCTCCAGAGTAGCTAGGACTATAGGTGTGCATTACCACACCTGGCTAATTTTTAAATTTTTTTTTGTAGCAAGACTGATAAAAGAGAGACTGAGAGAGAGTGGGAGAGAGACAGAGAGGGAAGAAGGGGGAGAATGCTAATTTCCAATATCAGAAACTATAAACGGAACATCACTAGAGATGCTGTAGACATAAAAAAGTATACGTGAACAGTTATAAATAAATTAGATAATTTAAATGAAATGGAAAAATTCCTTGAAAAATGCAACTTATAAAACCTCAACCAAGAAGTAGAAAAATCTGTGTAGTCCTATGCATATTATGGGAATTGGATCTGTAATTTAAAACTTTCCCAAAAATATCTCTCTAAGCACAGATAAATTCATAGGTGAATTCTCCAAAACATTAAAAGAGAAATAATACTATTCTTATACAAATTCTTCCAGAAATCAGAAATAGAAGGCACAGTTCCCAGCTTACTTTAGGAGGACAGCATACCCTTGATACAAAAGTATCTTAAGAGGAAATATGGGCCAGATCCGGTGGCTAACACCTGTAATCCCAGCACTTTGGGAAACTGAGGTGGGAGGTGAGAGGATCACTTGAGGCCAGGAGTTCAAGACCAGCTTGGGCAACATAGCAAGACTCCACTCTCTACAAAAATTAAAACAATTAGCCGGGTATTGTGACATGTGCATATAGTCCTAGCTACTGGGGAGGCTGAGGCAGGAGGATCACATGAGCCCAGGAGTTTGAGGCTGCAGTGAGCTATAATCATACCACTGCACTCCAGCTTGGGTGACAGAGTGAGACCTTGTCTCAAAAAAAAGAAAAAGACATGAATCATGGTGATGATTGCACAATAATGTGAATACACTCAGTGCTACTTCAACTGTACAGTTAATGGTTAAAATGGTAAATTTTAAATTATGTGTATTTTACCACAATAGAAAAAACTGTGAAGAACAGCAAGAAAGGAAAAATACATGTTAATATTTCTCATAAACATAGATGCAAAAATCATCAATAAAATATTATCAAGTTGAGGCCAGGCGTGGTGGCTCACACCTGTAATCCTGGCACTCTGGGAGGCCGAGGCGGGCGGATCACTCAAGGTCAAGAGTTCGAAACCAGCCTGAGCAAGAGCGAGACCCCGTCTCTACTATAAATAGAAAGAAATTGGCCAACTATAAAAAAAAATATTAAAAAAAAATTATCCGGGCATGGTGGCGCATGCCTGTAGTCCCACCTACTTGGGAGGCTGAGGCAGAAGGATCGCTTGAGCCCAGGAGTTTGAGGTTGCTGTGAGCCAGGCTATGGCACTCTAGCCGGGGCAGCAGAGTGAGACTGTCTCAAAAAAAAAAAAAAAAAAGAGTAACCTCAGTGGCAATTCCTTCCTGGGAGAGAGACAGGAGGAGGGAACAGGCTCAGGCATCTCAGGCTGGGGAGGAGAAGTCACTAAACCAGTGGCAGATGCACCATCGTTAGGGCCTTGCCTGTTTTTGGATCCACGTGTCCCTGAGCCCTATCTCAGGGGCCATTTCCAAAGTGTGTCAAAACCAGTGGAGGAAAGAATGGTTAAAGGTAGAGTAGTTCCTAAGCCGCTTCCCTTCTCCTTAGTATAGCTTGGCACAATGGTGTGGACACAGTAGGAATTTGATAAATGCTCAATGCAAGAATGAACTAGATAGAAGCTTGGTGCCTCATGGATCTTTTCACTTGGAGAAATATACATGCTTTGCCTGTAGGCTGTTGCCTCTTTGGCACCAAAAGTAGTGAATGGAATGGTTTTGCAACCCCTCAAAAGAGGTGGGGACTTCACATCCAACTCAGCCCTGGTGAAGGGGAACCTGAGGCAGCCCGCTGGGACATGGGTGGGTGGGTAGCTAAGAAAGTGCATGGGGTTGGGAATCAAGAAACTGGGTTCAAATCAGGCCTGTTGCTTTCCAGCTGTGTGACTTTAGAGAAGTTACTTTACCTCTCTGATGGTCTCAACTTCAACATCTGTAAAATTCTGCCTGCCTCCAGGAATGGGAGGGCAAAGAATGCTTTAGTAGTTGTAAATCTGAGAGCAGTGGTTCATCAGGATCCCTGGCTGGTGATCCTGGAGCACTGCACAGGCCTTGCTGCTGAGGAGGGCTCCACAGGAAGAACAGAAGGCCCTCCGCACCAGGATGGGCCAAGGAGCAGTGCTCAGTCAGGTCAGAGACCTCCTGTCCCCCGCAGCCTTCCTCCATGTTGGTGGATCTGCAGGGAGACAGCTCCTTACAGGTGGAGATCTCTGACGCAGTGAGCGAGCGGGACAAGGTGAAATTCACTGTTCAGACCAAGGTAAGGCAGCATAGGGCAAGAAGAGGGGTCCAGATGGCTGCCGGCAGGGGGCTGCCCCCGGGGGTGGTAGGCTTGTGCCAACACAGTTCCTCTGCCTGCTCTTGCCCTCAGCACCTCCTAGAGAGTGAGTGAGCATTTTGTCTAGTCTCGGGTTGCCTTTGCCTGAGGCCCTAAATCCTAACCATCCCTTTCTACCATCCTGAGTGAAATCATGGACCCGTGAGCCCCAGCTTGGGCTTCGCCTGGGGTGACGGGTGGGGAGGCCCAAAAGTGGGTGTCCAAGAGTCTTGATGGGACAGGATTGGGGCGGGAGGAGGACCTCACTTGGGCCTCCTGCTTCCAGAGCTGCCTCCCTCACTTCGCCCAGACCGAGTTCTCAGTTGTGCGGCAGCACGAGGAGTTCATCTGGCTGCACGACGCCTATGTGGAGAACGAGGAGTATGCCGGCCTCATCGTGAGGAGGGGCCGGGTGGGGCGGGGCGGGGCGGGTGGGATGGGGAGGGCAGCCACAGGCACTTGGGTAAAGCTGCCTGGGTAGTGAGAGGCCTCCCAGCTCCGTCCCTCCTTTGAGCAGATTCCCCCAGCCCCTCCAAGGCCAGACTTTGAGGCTTCGAGGGAAAAGCTGCAGAAGTTGGGTGAGGGGGACAGTTCCATCACACGGGACGAGTTTGCCAAAATGAAGCAGGAGCTAGAAGCGTGAGTGCCACCTCCTTTCCTGCTGAGGGGAAGCGGGGCAGGCAGGACCATGAGGAGGCCCACACGCTACCTGCCGCCTGCCGCCCTGCAGGGAGTACCTGGCTATCTTTAAGAAGACAGTTGCGATGCATGAAGTCTTTCTGCAGCGTCTGGCAGCCCACCCGACCCTGCGTCGAGACCACAACTTCTTTGTCTTTTTGGAATATGGACAGGATGTGAGCTGGGCCAGGGTGCTGGGGTCACCCTCAGGGCAAGGGTCTGAGATGGTGGTGGGGGTGGGTAGCAGGGCTGGAGAAGGGGCTCCAAGTAGGCTAAGTCTCTGTTTCCATCAGCTCCGTGGCATGTGACTCGGGGTGGGAGGTGCAAACACCTGACCCAATGTCACACCCTCCCTTTGTGTGCCTTAGCTGAGTGTGCGAGGAAAGAACAGGAAGGAGCTCCTTGGGGGTTTTCTGAGGAATATTGTGAAATCTGCAGATGAAGCCCTCATCACTGGCATGTCAGGGCTCAAGGTAACCCCTGGGCCCCTCTCTGGACTTGACCCAAGGCCTCATGTCCACAGTGAGGACTGAGGCCCAGGATTGCTGTGTAGGAGGAAAGTCTCTGGTGGGGCCACCCCTGGCTGCCCGTGCTGCCATGCTCCTGGTGACCCAGTATAAGTGGGGTCCTGTCTGGCTCCCTTAGGAAGTGGATGACTTCTTTGAACACGAGAGGACCTTCCTGCTGGAGTACCATACCCGTATCCGAGACGCCTGCCTGCGGGCTGACCATGTCATGCGCTCCCACAAGTGTATGCAGGGCCCAAGGGACCCTGGATTCCCCTGCTCCTCTCCCCAGTGGCTCTATTCCCTGGGGGAGAGAAGAGAGCAGGAAACACCCTGGTGTCTGTCCACGGCCACAAACACCAGGGGTGGGGCTTGATGTGCAAACCTAGGGGCTCTGATGGGGGGTTGTTCCCCAACAGGCCTGGCAGATGATTATATCCCTATCTCAGCTGCGCTGAGCAGTCTGGGAACACAGGAAGTCAACCAGCTAAAGACGTGAGGACTCCCTCTTACCACCACCCCTTCCCCTCTACCTGTGCCTGTAATACTGTGTCAGCCCACCAAGGGCTCACTTTGTACAAGTCCTAGGTGGGAAGTATAGACACTCCTGCTGGGGGCTCAGGAGAGAAATGGGAGAGGGAGATTCCTCAAGGAGGGGCTGAGGGCAGAGAAACTTTGTGCTGTTTCTCAGCCCCCTGCCCTAACTCCTCCCTCACTGCCTCCTAGGAGCTTCCTCAAACTGGCAGAGCTCTTTGAACGACTGAGGGTGAGTGCTGCCTTCTGTGCTCAAAGGCTTTCCTGAGCCCTTGCCAAGAAAATGAGTCCTGGGAGAGGGGAAAGCTCCAGCATCGCTTTGGAATGTTCAATGATAACTCAGGCCTGATGCTACCCTGCATTCACACTCCAGACTGGTTTAGTAACAGGTGGAGTGGAGACAAGGGTCCAGTCCCAAGTGTGCATGTGATGGGGGAGGGAGGAGGTGCAAGGATGTGCCATGTGCCTTTGGCAGGCTGTGCCCAGGTGCTGCCCAGAGGCACACTTCCTGAACTCTTCTCCAAGAAAGTCACTGGGCAGTGTGCCAGTCTTCCTAAAATGTCTGGACAGCATCTCTCCACTGCTTGAGCTCCTTTAGGGGCACTGCCCCTTCCAGAAGCTACCAAAGACACAAGGCCCAAAGTGCTTAGCTTCCACTTTAGGCCTCTTGTGACCCAGCCACTGCTTCCCTTCCCTGCTTTGCCCCAACTGCCCCCACTGAGCTAAAGATTCCCTGAACACAGGCCAGGCTTATACACTTGCAAAGCCTTTGGGTTCTCTCTCTGTAACTCCTACTCAACCCCCAATATACAAGTCAGATGCCACTTCCTCTGTGAAGCCTTCCCTGGCCTGCTCCCCTGAACATCGGGCCCTGACTGAGTGGGCACATGATTCTTTGCTGGACATTTAGATAAAGAGGAGCTTCCCACTACCCCTAACCTGCTCCTCTGTCAAGTTCCCTTCCCACTCCTACCTTCCTGACATAGAAGCTGGAGGGCCGGGTGGCCTCTGATGAGGACCTGAAGCTGTCAGACATGCTGAGATACTACATGCGAGACTCACAGGCAGCCAAGGTGAGGCTGCCCACAGCAGAGAGCAGAGCTCAGGGCTGGAGGCCATACCGGGGACAAGCAGCTGGGGAGGGCAGCAGTTACCCTGTGCCCGCTGGCCCTAGGACCTACTGTATCGGAGGCTGCGGGCACTGGCTGACTATGAGAACGCCAACAAGGCACTGGACAGGGCACGCACCAGGAACCGGGAGGTGCAGCCTGCAGAGAGCCACCAGCAGCTGTGCTGCCAACGCTTTGAACGTCTCTCCGACTCCGCCAAGCAGGGTGAGCCAGCAGTCCCTAGCCACTGGGCCACCTACCCTGCCTGGGTCACCATTCTTCTTCCCTTTCCTGTCTAGAGCTCATGGACTTCAAGTCCCGCCGTGTTTCCTCTTTCCGCAAGAACCTCATTGAGTTGGCAGAGCTGGAGCTCAAACATGCCAAGGTGAGGCCTCCCCACTTCCCTCCCTCAGGGCCAGGAGAGCAGCCCCAGCCCAGGTTCAGGGCCATGTTTCCCCATCTTGGGCCAGGACTCCTCCCTTCTCTTCCTTATTGGTAGGAAGTAGCAATAAATGACAACTGTTATTGCAAGGCAGGGGCATGAGGGAGGGAGGGAACCCAAGAGATAGATATCTAAGGTGGAAAGAATAGCACCTAGTCTCGGGGAGCAGGGGACTTAAAGGAACTTTCTCTACAGGCCAGCATCCTGCTTCTCCGGAACACTCTTGTCGCCCTAAAGGGGGAGCCTTAGAGCAGCCCAGACCCTGCTCTGGGACCTTCAGTGACAAGGGCCTCCCAGGCCTCCCTCCCCTACCACAGCAGTCACTAGCCTTTCCCTCACCCCACTGTGTCCTCCCAGGGCAAGCATGAGCCCCACCCCTCCCAAAGGTGCCAGGCCCTACAAGAGACAGGGCAGCATGGGCACCATATTTGGCCACAGGTCAGCAGAGCCCCAGGGACCTTGACTTCCATCCCCAGGAGGCTGAGGAACAGCCTCTAACCCCCTTTGGCGTTGAAGAAGTAGCTCATTTGCTCAGCCTGTTCTTCACAAATAAAGAGCCTGGTTTTGTAGCAAGGGGGCGTGCTTGTCCTTACTTCCCACAGCTAAGGCGCCCACAATCACACACACTGCCAGGGCAGGACCAGATCCTGGGGATTCAAAGGAGCACACCACCTGCAGCACCCTCAGCCCCTTCTCCAGTGGCAGCTGGCTCTCCATGGAAAGGTGCAACACCCAGAACTTGGGACTCAGGAGCAGTCTCCAAGGTTTGCCCCACTCCCCATTAAACCCTGACAGAGACCATGTATTTAACAATAATCCCAAATTCTCTACACCTATTTCCCCAGCCAGGAAAATAGATCTACTTTTCCTTCCTCCCTCCCCGAGCTGATCACAAGCTCCAAGGAGCTAAGGAACCAGCTCTAACTCCAGTAGGCTCTCATTTTTCAGTTCAGTGGATTAGGGAAAGAATAAATCCTGCATTACCAATTCACCTCATCCAAGGGCCAGACCTCTTTGCCTGCTGGGCAGGTGAAAGCCCAAAGTACAAGTTGGAGACAGCCCAGAGCAACACTAGCAAAAGGCTCAGGGCACCAGCAGCACCCTCTTGGTTAACAGGGAGGTGGGGCTCAAGACACCTGGGTCTGAAGTCCTGGGCTCCACCTAGCTGGCCCACCCTGAATGGACTCCAGCCACATAAACAGAAGGCCCAAAGGCTCAACTTGACCTCTGACTCACAGCAGCCACTGAACTTGGCCCTCATAAATGTGAGTCAGCCATCCAGCGAAGGAGACAGGAAAGACCAAACAGAACCTTGAAGGTGGAGAAAGTAGTTTAACAGGCAACCTACAACCTGTAACATCAGCCCATACCTGGGCAGGACTGAGCAGGGTATCAGAGTGGTCCTTACTGCCAACCCAGGAGAAGCTACAGAAGCAACCAGCTCAGGCATAAGCCACTTCTGCCTGAGGAATCCTTGCAACCAGCAGAGGACACCCTGGGCTCAGCCTCCCCCACTTAACAGCCAACCTAGTGCCAACCACAGCACCTAGACAAGAGTCATGACCGTCACAGGGAGTCTCAGCCAGTCACTGGGGCCAGATTGGCAGGCGGCGGGGCATGGAAAAGAGACACTGCTCATTCTCCCAACTTACTCCCCCAGCAAGGTCTCCTGGGCCCCAACCCTGAAACAAACATTCCATTAGTGAGCCTGTTTATTTTTATGTCTTTTTTTTTTTAATTGAAGGTCCCTTACTGGTCCTGCTTCCATGAGTGGCTGCGACCAGAGAAAAAGGAAGGATCATCTCCACAACACTCCATTTATACACAGAACTAAACAGACAAGCACAGAGTCACTATTGCGGTTAGAAGTTGGCAGCATGGGAAGGGATGGAAAAGGTGAGGAGTAGGGGTGTTGTTAAAAAAAAATACAGCCCCCTCCCCAACTGGGGTGCCTGGGGGGAACTTGGTCTGCTTCAACCCAAGAGGAATCAGAAGATCAAAAGCGGTTTGGGAAGGCCAGAACCGTCAGGGATGGAGGGAGGAGGAAAATCCAGGGGGTGGGGGGACTGTTTGGCAACTGGGGTAAAGGGATTGCCCTCC
>CAUYRT010094385.1:0-31567 GCA_963574885.1 Lepilemur ruficaudatus | reverse complement strand
TTAATTTCTTTCTTTCTATTTATAGTAGAGACAGGGTCTCACTCTTGCTCAGGCTGGTTTTGAACTCCTGACCTTGAGCGATCCGCCCGCCTCAGCCTCCCAGAGTGCTAGGATTACAGGCGTGAGCCACCGCGCCCGGCTCCATCCCCTTTCTTATGACTATATAGGGTCAGATCAAGTTAATAAAACAAACATCTGTTAATGTCCCACTATGTGCCTTATGCCATGTGAGTAAGAGAAAATCCTTGTCTTCAAGGAACTAGAAATAGTGTAGTAGGGGAGAGGAAAAGTGATTAAAGACAACAGTGAAAATTACATTATAACTTTGCATAAAATACAGGAACCACCACTGAAGAAGATGCAGTTGATACTATTTGGAGGGTCATAGAAGAAATCTTGAAGAAGGCAATCACCTATGCTAGGATTTGAAGAATGCATAGCAGTTTGCCAAGTGGATGAGGCAGGAAAGTAGGGAGGACATTCCAGACAGAAAGAGCAACATATTTAAAGGCCTAGAAGCATTAAGCAGTTTGGTATATTTCAGGGCACCAGAAATAGAAGTACTAATATTTCTTCTTGAAGAGAATTGCAGATCATTTAGTATTTCCCAACCTTGTTTGTCCTAAGGACTAGTAAACTATGCATTTCTTGTCCTTATTCCTTGGAGATGAAGGGCAGGAGAATGGAGGATTGAATGAGACAATAGCTGAGTTTTGACTGATGTCAGAGGAAATAATTAGAGAGAAAGACATACATGCAAGGAAGTAAACAACTTCCTGGTCATTGATGAAATGGGTAATTGGGAACAAAGATCTGGGCCACATTCCTGTCCCCAGCTAGCAGTCTATTGAAAATTTCCTAGTCTGAGATCCTATTTTAATATCACTCACCCTTTCAAGTCAGGAAGCTTTTAATGTCTCACCTAAATTTCAGCCACCAGTGACTCATGTTATTGGCCAGCACTTTTTATGTCATTTGTAGTGAGTTGCATGGGGAGTTTGGAATCAGTATCCCACCTTCTGAAATTCTGAATCAGCAGGACTGAGTTGGGAGGGACCCAGGAATCTCTAGGAACTCTTACACTCATGATCCACAGATAACACTTTGAGAAACATCATCTAGTGAGCAGCTGATCAGAGAATAGGATTGACACCTAAAATTCTTATCCTTAAAGCATGAATGGAGGCAGTTATCATGTAATATCTGTGTGAGCAATGCTTAGAATTAGACAGCTGTTGCCCTGGGTTTTTATCCTCTTTACTCAGGTTCTCAGGATATTCTTGGTTTTTACACTAAGCCCAGTCAGTTTTCTGATGCCCTGATGCTACTTCTGTACTTGTTTCCTTTAGTGCTTTACTGTTCTGTGTGAAGCCATGGATGGGAACAGCCGGGCCATCTCCAAAGCCTTTTACTCCAGCCTGCTGACTACACAGCGGGTTGTGTTGGATGGGCTCCTTCATGGCTTGACAGTTCCACAGCTCCCTTTCCACACCCCTCCAGGTAACCAGCGTGGGGAGGGGAGGTTCTCTTGACTTAATTGTTGTGTAGGTCAGGCTCTTCTCTGTCTACTGCCATCACCTAGAATAGTGCCTGGCATTTAGTGGGTGCTCAGTAAATAACTATGACCTGAAATAATGAATGGGAATCTGAGAGAAACAATCAGACTTCACCCAGCATTCTTTGCCTTTCTCCACAGGAGCCCCACAAGTGAGCCAGCTACTGCGGGAGCAGAGTGAGGATCTACCTGGAGCCATTTCCTCTGCCCTGGCAGCTATATGCACTGCTCCTGTGGGACTGCCTGGCTGCTGGGAGGCCAAGGAGCAGGTCTGAGCTTCAACTGCTTGTTCCTCTCATCCCTACTGCAAGAGCAGTTGGGGAGGCTTGTCCCAGTTTCTCAGAAAGGCAGAAAAACAAGCTTTTATGCCTCTCCTTATTCACCATTTCCAGAAACAGATGCTCCCACCCTGGGTCTGGGCCACTCGTAGAACATGAAATAGCCAGAATGCCAGAGCCTGTGGCCAGCTGGGGAGGGAGAGAGCTCAGTGACAAACTGCCCAGATGGGAGGGCAGCTGATCAGAAGCCACCAGTGATGCTTTCTCAAGGTCTCAGGACTCAGCTTTTCTTGCACCCAGTTGGCCAGTAACACTTTCCCCTGTACCTGCCTATACTGGGGTCAAACTAGGCCATGACTTTTGGTTCTCCATTAGGCATGAAGGTGGGATTACAATGGGGTCTGAGGCTTCCGGTGAACCTGGGAAGAGTGACTAACAAGGGATTGAGAATCCTGATCATTTGGAGATAAGTGAGGAATAGATGGGATTAATGTAATGGGATAGGATTGAGTTTCAGGTATGTCTCCATAGGTCTGTTGGCACTTGGCAAATCAACTGACTGAAGACAGCAGCCAACTGAGGCCATCCCTTATCTCTGGCCTGCAGCATCCCATCCTGTGCCTACACCTCCTCAAGGTACTTGCTTCTAACTCCTGGCAGCTCAAATTTCTTTTTAACTCCTAGGTCAGAGAGAGAGAGACAGACAGACACAGGGACTGAGAGAAAAGAGACCAAGTGAAGGGGACTGAGAGAAAGAGATGGAGAAAGATGGAGAGAGACTGATCAAGAGACACCCTTGTAGGACTGCTTTCTGCTTTTAAATCTGTTCAACTGAGATGACCCCACTCTTAGCCAGTCTTTACCAGAACTGAGAAGTGTTCCTATCTCACTATCTCACAGCAAGAGGCAGAAGTTCTCTCACACTCCCAAGTGTGGATACCGAATCTGTTGAGAGGCTGGCCTGCTTTTCAGCTGAGCCTTCCAATTTCATAGCCCAGGGCTGCTCCGCCTAACTGAAAGACTCTTTCTCACCCCCTTAGGTTCTTTACTCCTGCTGTCATGTCAGTGAGCGCCTGTGCTGTCTTCTAGGGCAAGAGTCCCTGGCCTTGGAGTCACTGTTGATGTTGGTCCAGGGCAAGGTAGGCCAGCAACACAGGTAGGTGTCTCACAGTGGCCCTACCATCTCAACCAGTGGTGGTTCTGATATCTTAGGTTTCCTTTGTAGGTAAAAGTAGTGGATTGGGAAGAGTCTGCTGAAGTGACACTCTACCTCCTCTCCCTTCTTATCTTTCGGCTCCAAGGCCTACCTTCCGGGTGAGTCATAAAGTAGAGTCTCTTCCACTGAAATTTACCCACATAGCTAATTCAGACACAAAATATGGGGAATAGCACCCTAAAACCTAGCCTTAGGAGTGGTTGGGACAGAGAGAGTGAAGCTTTCTCTACAAAGAATAGACCTAGATTCCCATCAACTTTGTGCCTTGTATGTGGACATACAGCCTCGGTAAAGGGCACCATCTAAAGGAAAGGAAAGGCCACTTAACCTACCTCTTTTATTACTGCTGCATCCCTTGATGTGTCTGTCTCCTTATTCCAGAATGGAGAAGCTAGGCAGTGAAGTTGCTACTCTCTTTACCCATTCACACGTCGTCTCTCTTGTGGTAAGTTGTCGGCCTTCATCTTCCTCCCCTTTTCACCCTCTTATTCAACCCTTCTGGGAGCAGAGGCATCACTGTCCCATTTGCAGCTGTTCCTGGAGGCATTCTTTTGACCAGGACAGAGACATAAATCCTCTCTCTGCCTGTCCTGAACACCATTCAGATTTGGACATTCCTCTCCTCTATGTCTCCCACAGAATGCAGCCGCCTGTCTATTGGGACAGCTTGGTCAGCAAGGGGTGACCTTTGAGCTCCAGCCCATGGAATGGATTGCTGCAGCCACACATGCTTTGTCTGCCCCTGCAGAGGTGAGGCCTCCCAGGGAAGGCACAGACGTGTTTTCTCCGAGTCAGATACTCAACTGCGTTCAGAGGGAAAAGACTGAAATGCCAGCAAGCCCAGAATAAACTGAGGAATGAAAAAAGAAGTCTTTCCTTTCCTAGGTTTCCATCCCAGATAATTGGCCCCTTGAGCCCAGACTGGTCAAGGCTTCAAATTTCTGGAGAGAGAGGAAGGGAAGGAAGGAGGAAGAGAGCCCAGCTAAGTTTTCTGAGGAGTAAGATGTCCCTGCCTACTTCAGTTCCCTCCTCCAGAAGCTCATGCTCTTGTTGTCAAAGTCCTTCCTAATGTGTGGTTTCTTCCCCTCAACTGCAGTTTCCACTGTGCTTGTTCTCCTTAACTGAAATGGAAAAGGTGGCTGACATCTGTGAATTCATCAGGAACTCAGTCCATTATGTAGCCTGCTTTCTGCTTTCTCTGTTTCCAGACCTTTGCCCTCTTTCCTTTTTAGATCTTTTGGAACTCATATTTCCCTCATTTTATAAAAAGAAGGATAGACTTTGTAATTAAATTATTGTCATCCCTTATATATGAAGAATTCTTTGTAGTTTATAAAGCACTTTACACAAAAATTATCCCACAATTCATCTGAAAGATAGACACATCAAATGTAATAATTCTTATCTGCCTTCTCCAGGTGAAAAACCTTCAGAGAGATTATATCATTAGTGATAGGATCCTGGATGACTGTTAGTGCCAAGTCAGAACCCTGGGAATCATCAGACTCTTCCCCATCATTCCCCCATCCAAATGCTTCCTGCAGGTCCCATATATTCTGCCTTCCAGTTGACTGTCAAATCTATTCCCTCCATGGCACCATCACTGACCTGCCTTAGTTTAGAAGACACCCCATCCCTCTCAGGGGTCTGCATTCTTCTTGCCTCTCTTGGACAGGTCCGGCTGACTCCACCAGGTAGTTGTGGATTCTATGATGGCCTCCTCATCCTTCTGCTACAGCTCCTCACCCAGGTACAGGTGCATCCTGGGATGGATGAGATGTATGGAGAGAGCAACTGGGCATTTTGGGGGAGACACCGAACAATAGGAATGAAGAAGCAACCCACACTTGCTTCTCCTCTCAAGCCACTCAAACTAGCCTTAGAATTGCCTCACCTGCCCTCAGTATGGGCCCTTTGAAGGAAACCATTCAGCTGCATCCCTTGGGATTCAATGGGGAGAAATCTCTGGTTTTCAGCAGGTATACACTTGTGTTGAGAAGTCAGGGGGTTAAGGTGTGACAAGAAAGAGGAATAAGACAACAGGTAAATACAAGGTGGGGAAACAGAAAGAATTATTTCTGGGACTCTCTTCCATGCAGGTCAGGGACAGGAATGAAAAAAGGCATTTGGACTCCTGACTTCTGCCTCCCCATCCACCCTCTTTCACTTTTGTCTCCAGCAGGGGAAATCTAACCTGATCAGGGATGTGGCTAACTCAGAAATGTGGACCATTCTGTGGCACCGCTTCTCCATGGCCCTGAGGCTACCCAAGGAAGTATCTACACAGGAAGAAGAGCTATCGCTTTCCAGTCCACCGAGCCCAGAGCCAGACTGGACTCTGATCTCACCCCAAGGTATCTTTCTGTCAGATCAACATGGCCTCCTTTGTAGGGGTGTACTGATCCCTCTTCAAGAGGAGGCAGCCTAGAACTGGGCTAACCCACAGAGATTTCTTCTGCTGTTGTCTGGGGAGAGGATGGCAAAGTCTGCATGGGGAATGGGGAAGGGGCTGAATAGATGGTAGCCCTGGGAGCTATGAGGAAGCAAGAGCATCTAGGCCTCTTGCCTGCCCCACTGGATCTCCATTCTCCATGTTTCCAGGTATGGCAGCCCTGCTGAGCCTGGCCATGGCCACCTTCATCCAGGAGCCCCAGTTATGCCTCAGCTACCTGTCCCAGCGTGGAAGTATCCTCATGTCCATCCTGAAGCATCTGCTTTGCCCTAGCTTCCTGCGTCAACTTGACCAGGCGTGAGTTTGAGCTAGAGGAAGGAGAATGGAAGATCCAGAGAGTTGGCAATGAGGAGGGAGGGCGGGAGGAGAAGGCAGGAGAGAAGTCCCTGACGGATTGAGCTATGAGGCAAGAAATGGGATAAGGACTAAGCTAGAAACTTAAGGAATCACAGAGATTGGAGAAGGGAGCTAGGGAAGGGAACTTGATAAAAGGGAGGGAAGAATTATAAAGGGTAAGTGAGCAAGACCAAGTCTCTTCTACACTGTCCTTCTTAGGCCTCACGGGTCTGAGTTTCTCCCTGTTGTGGTGCTGTCTGTCTGCCAGCTCCTCTGTTTCCCCTTTGCCCTGGATGTGGATGCTGACCTCCTTGTGGGTATCTTGGCTGACCTCAGAGACTCAGAAGTCACAGCCCACCTGCTGCAGGTACTTGGAAGCTACCCAGGCACGAAATTGGGAGGTGGGAGAGGAAGATAGCCAATGCTATATCCTCTAATTCACTTCCTCATAGCTCCAGGCCCCTGTAAGAGTGGAGCATCTGGCTTGACCTAAGAGTTGGAGTGGAGACAGTACTCAGGCCTGAAAAGAGGCATGTTTTTTTGTTGTTGTTGGTTTTGTTTTGTTTTTTGAGACAGAGTCTCACTCTGTTGCCCAGGCTAGAGTGAGTGCTGTGACGTCAGCCTAGCTCACAGCAACCTCAAACTCCTGGGCTCAAGCAATCCTTCTGCCTCAGCCTCCCAAGTAGCAAGGACTACAGGCATGCACCACCATGCCCAGCTAATTTTTTTTTCTATATATTTTTAGTTGGCCAATTAATTTCTTTCTATTTTTAGTAGAGATGGGGTCTCACTCTTGCTCAGGCTGGTTTCGAACTCCAGACCTTGAGCAATCCACCCACCTCGGCCTCCCAGATTGCTAGGATTACAGGCGTGAGCCACCGCGCCTGGCCAAGAGGCATGTTTTTGGAGCTGAGTTGGTGCCTCCTTCTCTCTGTCAGTTCCTCACCTTGTTCTGTTGGAGCTCAGTGGGAAGAACATCCTAGTCTAGACACTAGAGACTGAGTTCCTTGGCTAGGAATCACATCTCTGGCAATTCTTGGCATTATGTATTGGGTCTTTGAAGGCAGAGAGACTGAGCCCTTGCAGAGCAAGGAAGGAACTTGGAAAGAACCTGCTGTCTCAGGCTTCACATTGTGTCTCATGCAGAGTGCTGTGGGGCAGGACGTCCAGCTCTCTGTGGCATTTCTCACCGTAGCTTGGCTTTTCTGTCTCCCAGCTTTTGGGCTATGTCTACCAGCTTTTGGGTAGCTGCAGTGTACTCTCCCTCTCCCTGACTCCTTTTACCTGCACCCCCATTCTCCCAGGTCTGCTGCTACCATCTTCCATTGCCACAAGTTGAACTGCCCATCAGCCTCCTTGCACACCTGGCCCTCATGGATCCCAACTCTCTCAAGCAGTTTGTGAACACAGTGGTTGCCTCACCTAGAACTATCATCTCGTTTCTCTCAGTTGCCCTCCTGAGTGACCAGCCACTGCTGACCTCTGACCTTCTCTCCCTGCTGGCCCACGCAGCCCGGGTATTGTCTCCCAGCCACGTGTCCTTTATCCAGGAGCTCCTGGCTGGCTCCGATGAATCCTATCGGCCCCTGCGCAGCCTCCTGGGCCACCCAGAAAATTCTGTGCGGGCTCGCATATATGGGCTCCTGGGACACTTGCTCCAACACAGTATGGCCCTGCGTGGGGCACTGCAGAGCCAGTCTGGACTGCTCAACCTTCTGCTGCTGGGGCTTGGAGACAAGGATCCTGTTGTGCGGCGCAGTGCCAGCTTTGCTGTGGGCAATGCAGCATACCAGGCTGGTCCTCTGGGACCTGCCCTCACAGCTGCAGTGCCCAGTATGACCCAGCTACTTGGAGATCCTCAGGCTGGTATCCGGTGCAATGCTGCATCAGCTCTGGGCAACTTGGGACCTGAAGGGTTAGGGGAAGAACTGTTACAGTGCCAAGTACCCCAGCGGCTCCTAGAGATGGCATGTGGAGACCCCCAGCCAAACGTGAAGGAGGCTGCCCTCATTGCCCTCCGGAGCCTCCAACAGGAGCCCTGCATCCATCAGGTATACCCCAGGGGGCTTATGAACCATGATGATCAGGGCCCTTATAGTTCACAGTATTTCTCTGAGGTAGTCTGCAAGGAATTGGGACATCCAGAAACCCAGGCTGTGTTCCTCCCTGAGTGCAGGAAACTCAGGGACAATGTCTTGCAAATGAATTTTCCATTTACCATCCTCTGCCCCACCCCTCACTGTCGGTCACTGGAGCATTAATCACCTCTTTCTGGGGACAAATATATGAGTCTTTTGGTGGCTTGGTTTTATTGTCTCTAACCAAAGAGAGTAGAAGTAAACTTCTGATTCTGATGATTCCTGTCTCCAGGATTTCTCTTCTCCCATTCAGTCTATTCTGTGCCCCCAAGAGACCATATCCGTTTCCCCCCTTTTTCTGGAGTGGGAATTGCTAGGCTTCAATGAGAGTCCTCTGCACCTGCCCCAGATATCACCATTTCTCTGAGCCTCATGTTTGTTCTATCATCTGCTCTCTATCCTACAGGTGCTGGTGTCCCTGGGTGCCAGTGAGAAATTAGCCTTGCTGTCTCTGGGGAATCAGTTCCTGCCACACAGCAGCCCCAGGCCTGCCTCTGCCAAACACTGCAGGAAACTCATTCACCTCCTGAGGCCAACCCATAGCACATGATCCCAGATTCCTGGGGTCCAGCCTTCAACCTTCATTGCCCTACTATTGCCAACACTCATTGCCCTACTATTGCCAACACTTCCTCATTCTACCACAGAAGCTACCAACTCAACTGAGAGCTAAAGAGACTAAAAAAGAGAGAAAAACTGCCAACTCAATTAAGATCGAGAAACTAGAAGAGATTTATATATAAAGCTCCTTCCTTCTCCCAGATTCAGGATGGTTTCAACCAGTAAACTTCACTACTGTTGGTGCTAGGGAAGATTCCTTCCTTCTCTACATCCGGGGGTCTTTTCTCCAATAATGGGAACCTGCCTCCCAACCTTAGGGAAAAACCTCTACCTGAGAGATCTCTTCCTTTCTGGAGCTCCTTTAATCCTCCCAGCAGATTTTTGCTTTAGGAGCGCTGGCCCCAGGATAGTGATGAAGACAGAGCCTTTTTTAGCTCTAGGATATGGGGATAAATGCCATCAGTCCCTGTTACTGAGGGGTTCTCCAGCCTTAGCCAACATTCCTATCCATGATGGGGGGTGGGGAGTATATCTTTTTTCTTTTCTTTTCTTTTTCTTTTTTTTTTTTTTTTTTTTTGGTGGTTCTGTTTGTAAACTCTTTTAATAAAAATTGTGCCTCACTGTACTTGAAGCTCCCAGGGCAAGGGGTTGGGAGGCCCAGCCCTCTTTTAGCTTCTGTGTGGTGCTGGAAGTACTGGTGTCCTGTTCTTACAAGATCCTGGTTTGGGGGCTTATTTATATCTTTTCCTGCCTTCCAGCTTCCTCCATCTTAAATGAGCTACATGTGGTCACTTGCTTTCAAGCCAAGGCCAGTGGAGCTGAAATAGGAAAGGGTAGGATTAAACAGATACATGTGGTTGCTTTGACATCTCAAGTCTAGTGACTAGTTTTAATATATAGTAGAGTTTTAATGTATAGGGAATCCCAGCTGGTTTAGAAGGGCAGTTATTTATGGAGATTTTACAATTTACCAGAAAGGGGTGTTAGGCAGACCCATTAGAATCATAATCTAACTGGAAACATTGGAAAGCTTAAATTTGACTCA
The DNA here is from genome assembly GCA_963574885.1 of Lepilemur ruficaudatus. Lineage (NCBI taxonomy): Eukaryota > Metazoa > Chordata > Mammalia > Primates > Lepilemuridae > Lepilemur > Lepilemur ruficaudatus. The sequence continues at coordinate 21,986 of CAUYRT010094385.1, read as the reverse complement.
TGGATGGCTTATGACAAGCTTCCAGGGCCCTGATTTCTCCATGCGTAAGAGAAAGAGATTCCTTTCTACCCTTCTTTAAATTCCAATTGTTTTAGAAATGAAAGACAAGATGCTCTTATTTTTATAAGGAATTTTTTTAGTCATGATCTTCATTGGCCACTCTGTTTACACTTTAGCAAAAATGCTTTTGTAGGGACTACCATAATTTACTCCTATCCAGATTATTTCAGGTCAATTCAACGTGTATTTATTGAGTCCTTTCTATGTGCCAGATACTATTCTAGGCACTGGAGTTAAAACAGTTCTTATCTGTCATAGAGTTTCCATTCTAGTAGGGGAGATAGTAAACTTAAAAAGTGAATTATATGCAGTATGTAGGCTCTGGAGAAAAACAAAACAGGGAAAGGGGGATGAGGAGTGCTGAGTTGTATGGTGAGGATAGGCCTCACTAGAAGGTGACATTTGAGCAAAGACTTGAAGGAGGTGAGGGACTGAGCAGTGCAGCCATCTAGGGAAAAGCCTAGGCAGAGGTTGATCACTTCAAAGGCCCTGTGGTGGAAGCATGCCTGGTGTTCCTGAGGAGCTATGGGAGCCTGTTTGGACTGAGCAAGGAAAGAAAGGTAATGGGGGATAGGGGATGCTGTAGGTTTTGTCGACCTTGGTGAAGACTTGGGGTTTTACTTTGAATGGAGTAGGCACCTATTGAAGGGTTTTGAACAGAGGAATGATGTGATCTACCTTACATTCTAAAAGGATCACTCTTCATTCTGCTCTTGCAAATGGTCTGCAGGGAGTGGGAAGCAGGGCAAGCAGTTAGGAGGCTGTTGTAATAATCCGTCCGGGAGGTGATGGTATCCTGGATGAGGACTGCGGTGGTATCAATGGAGTGGTAAAAAGTAGTCAGATTTTGAATATATTTTGAACATGTAAGCCACTGTCCCCCCTCTCAGGGGGGACAGTGGCTTATACCTGTAATCCTAGCACTCTAGGAGGCTGAGGTGGGAGGATCTCTTGAGCCCAGGAGTTTGAGGTTGCAGTGAGATATGATTGGGCTCCTGTACTCCAGCCTGGGTGACAGACCAAAACTCTGTCTCAAAAAAAAAAAAAAAATCTCTGGGAAATCAAAGTTATCTCAGAGCAGCCCTCAGGAGAATAGGTGATTGGGCATGGTATCAACCTCCAGTTGCCTGTGATCTGACTTAATTTTTCCTGGTTGATAAGATTCTCTGGGAGGGGATTCATGACAATTGAGTTTGGAGGATTCATCTTTAGGCAGATAAAAGGAGCTCAGAGAAAATCCCAGCCTGTTTCTACTGTTTCCCAGGTGTCCTCAGTCCAAAGTAATCACCATACTAAAGTGTCATATTTTGGGGCTGGCATTTCCTGAATTTCTTCAACCATATGAGATAATATTTACAGGTTCCCGGAATGAGGATGTGGATAAATCTTTTTTGGGGGAGGGGCACCATTCAGCTCCCTACAATAACTAACAAAATTAATAATGATTTCTTAACATTGTCTATGTTCTAAATGTCCCCAGTCCAGATTTCTCCATAGTCTCAAAAATATCTTTTTACAGTTTGAATCAGGATCCAAAAAAGATGTGCACCAGCCTGAGCAAGAGCAAGACCCTGTCTCTACTAAAAAAATAGAAAGAAATTAGCTGGACTAAAAAAAAAAAAAACATATATATATATATATGTATATATATATAAATTAGCTGGGTATGGTGGCACATGCCTGTAGTCCCAGCTACTCTCGAGGCTGAGGCAGGAGGATCGCTTGAGCCCAGGAGTTTGAGGTTGCTGTGAGCTAGGCTGACGCCACAGCACTCTAGCCGGGGCAACAGAGTGAGACTCTGTCTCAAAAAAAAAAAAAAAAAGAAGAAGAAGAAGGAAAAAAAAAAGATGTGCTCATTGCATTTGATTATCTCTTGAATCTCTTATAATCTACAACATCTTCCCCCATTTTTATATCCTGAAATTGTTGAAGGAGATCATTCATGCTGTACATTGGCCCACATTCTGGATTTGTCTGCTTTCTTATAGTGTTATTCAATTGTTTCTCTTTATTTCCTGTAAACTGGAAGTTGCAGCCAAAACTTTATTAAATTCACTTAAAATTTTTTTGACAAAATACACTGTACTTCATAAATATTTTGTAATTCAAATTGCATCACATCAGGAAACACAATGCATAGCTGTCCTGTTTCATGATCTAAGATTGATTACTACGTATAGGTGATGACACATCCTTTCCATGTAAAATTTCCCCATCAGTCCTCTAGTTGTTTTAGCATCCATCAACGACTGTTGCCTAAATCAATTTATTGAGATACGTGCTTTAGTCCCGATTGCTTTCATCATATTAGTTTCATCTCTTCCTCCTTTATTTCTGTAGCCAATTGTTTAGAAAAGATCCTTTTCACCTGGAGGCAGCTCCCTTTAGATTTCCAAATCCAGGGACATTTGATACATGAGCGCTATTTGTCTTGCCTGGGGAAATAATGCTAGAATGAATTGAGCCGGCATTTCCTAAAGTTCACATTTGAAGCCCTTAAAGCAAGTAGTTGTAATTTTGCCCTGCGGAGTGGGTTGGGGTTAGTGCGAAGGTGAGTTGTAGGGAGGCAGAGTGGATAGGGGTGATCTCCCCTTTCCTGGGGTCAAACTCAGAGGCTTTTACTGGAAACTCTTTAGTAGAGCTTAGGCCCTTTGATTTCAGAAGAGCGACTTGAGGCACGGCTAAAGAAAGAGTCCACCGAGGTTAGGTGAAACCACGGTAGAAAAGGAGTCCTGGATTCCCAGAATGAAGTCTTTCATGGCTTTAATCTCAGGATTACTACATCTCCCAGAATTCCGCTCGCCGGGTTCCACCGCACGAAAGGGACTGCGCGTGCGCCACGCAGGTGACGGCCCGCCCTCCCAGGCCCCATAACCCCTGAGGTTCCGCGCCCTTGCCTCTCGCCCGTCCCTCCCATCCCTTCCAGGCCCTGAGCTGTCCGCTGGGGGCGCGCGCAGTGAGTGGCAGGCGGCAACGCTGACTGTGGCTGAGCGCGCGGGTCGCGTGGCGGTGAGTGGTTGCTAGGGGCGCCTGAGGTCGCCCGCTCGCCCAGCAGGCGGGGGGAGGAAGCCGCGCGGAGCCGGCGCCGAGCCGGGGCGAAGCTGGGTACCCTAGGTGAGTGTGGCTGCGGATCCCGGGAACCGACCTAGGGCCCTCCGTCGGCCCGACGCTTTCGCCCCTCCCTCTGCTCTGGTCCTTTCGCGCGGGTCTTCAGCCCTCCGGCCACTCCCGCCCCAGCCCCGCTTCCGGCCCGCCACCTCTCCGTCCCTCGGGAGGCTAGCGGGCCACGGCCTCCCCTCCGACCGGAGACTTCGCTCCTTCTTGGAACCCTTTTCCCCCCTCGATCACGCCCGGTGAACTTAGTCGGCTTCGCCTCTCGGTGCCCGAGCCCTGCAGCATCCCCTCGCCCTGGCCTCCATGCTTCCTCTGTCCCGCCGTGCTGCGGTTTAAATTGTCGCCTGGGTGTGAGCCCAAGCTCCTCCCCGGCTTCAGAGCCGAATTTAGCCTGGATACCTGCTTTTTCACTTCCCCACCCGAAGTATCTGTAGACAAATACTTTTAAACAGGATCTTAGATCCTGTGGAATTTAACTGTTTGTTTACTCATCCATCCATTCCTTCATTTAATCATTCACTAAAGGACTTTTAATAAATATCGGCAGATATTTAAAAAGCCAGGGTATTATGGAAGGCGTTAAGGGGATGCAGTGGCGATAAGACAAGCATGTTTTAACGGAGTTTACAGTCTAGGGAAAAATTTAATCAAGTACACAAGCATTTGCCATACTGTGGTGTGTGCTCTGATAGACTAGAAGAGAGGTACTTAACTTGGACTTACTTGGACAACTACATTATCCCCATTCCTCCTCGTCTTCACATTCCCAATTTGGATCTAGGAAACCTTTTAATCCTTCCTTTATGGAATCATCGCTGCTTTCTCAGATAGTCCAAATCACATCTTCCTTAACTTCAGCACATGTTGATTTAGCCAATCAACAAGCATCTGCGTGACCCTTTAGGATAGTCTTCCATTCCATCCTTCCATTCCTTGAAGTAAATAGGAGACACTGTTTGCATTAAAAACACCCTCTTGGTGCCCAGAAAGTTACCAGCTACTTATTGATTGGACTGAACTGAGCCTTGGAAAAATTATCAAGGGTTTTCTGGGAATAAACAGGCGGGAGGACATTCCAGATAATAATGGCCTTAGAAAAGATACAGCAAGGCCTGAAAAGAGAACTGTATATAGTTTGGCAGACCTGAGCTGGGTTTAGAGGGAGCCATCCAGTGACAAATAGGAAGAGAGAAGTTAATAGGAATTAGATCACAAAGGGCCTTGGATGTTTTGCTGAGTTAGAACTGTATCCTCCAAAGCAGTGGTTTTCAAACTGGGGGAATCAGGGACCAACTCTTCCAAGGGATACACCTGCACATATAGTTTTAGATGAATACATTTCTAGATCCTCAGCTTCCAAACGAACTCTTCTAAAACTACCCTAACAAAAAAAGGAGGAGGGGGGTGCAGATCCCTCAAAGTTCCTACATTTTATTATGGTGTATTGACCCAAGTGTAAAAATCTCCTTAGATGCCAAACGAGGAATATTTTGGAATAATGATTTCAGGTAAACCTCCTTTAGTGACTTGTTACCTCCCAAACCCAGAAGCCTTCTTATCTAATATGCGGTGCTATTTGAGGGAAGCTTGTTGCATGTTGCGTTATTCTGAATTCAGAAGAACACAACAGTTAAATGTAACTGGAATGTTTTGGGGGGAACATGGGTCTTGTAAGCTATTTTAGATAAAATTTGCATAAAAGTTTTTAAGAGATTTCTTTTCATTTTAAGTGTGTATTATTGAATAAGATAGTTAAAACCTATTTTATAAAATCAGGTCACAAAATATTTCGGTTAATCCTTAACTTATTCCTTTTTATAATATGTTTAATATTTTCTACCTCCTCTTAAAAAAATAAACTTGTTTAAACTTGTGATGAAAAATTTTGGATGTCAACTTTAATATATGTAAGGAATACATGACTTTGAAAATTCTTTTGGGGATGCAGAAGTAAAATCATTTGAAGAGTATGTTCCAGGAAAACAACATCAGATTTGTGTTTGAGATTACTATGGTGTCAGTGTGTGGGTTGAATAGGAAGGATTCAACCTTCCTATTGGGAGGCAAGGAGCCAATGAGAAAGAACTATTATAGAGGTCTGGGCTAGAGATGATGAAGGCGTTATGGCTGCTGTAGTGGGAATGGAGAGAGATGTTAAAGATGATAGAATTGACAGAATCTGGTGGCAGAGTATATGTGGGAGAGTGGGACAAGGAGCAGTGTAGAAAGATCCTAGGTTTCTGATTTTAGTGACCATATGAGTGGTAGTGCAGCAGCACATCCAGGTAGAAAGGCCCAGGAGGTCGTTCTGTAGGTCTGGAGCTTCTGAGGTCTCAGTGATGATAGAGTTTGAGAATGTAGGAAGTGATTGAAGTCATGGGATGGAAGAGATTGCTCTGAGAGACAGTGTGGTCATACCTGCAGCTGCCAGTAGTTTAGTGTTTACTCTGTGCCAGGCAAAGTGAGAAGATTGCACTCAGGGGAACACTAACATTGAACGTGTGGGTAGATGAAAAGGAAAGGAAGAAGGGGACAAAGAATACATAACCAAATACAAAAAGGATTATGTGAATGGAAAGTTGTCACTTGCTGAAAAACTATAGATGAAGCTTTAACTTCAGAATCTATTTGATACTCATGATCTGGAGTTGGGTTTAGCTTTCCCACTAGGTTCTTTCTATGACTTAGGAATTGTCTGCCTGGATTTTAGCCTGAGATCAGGTGCTTTGGGCTGTCAGTGAATTGCAGAGAAAAGGTTTTCTTTAATACCCTGAACTTCTTACCCTCTCTTCTGGCAGAACTGGGAGCAAATACTGAGAGTGCTGATTTCTCTTAGGCTGTGAAATGCGAAGGACCTTGCCCTTCGGAGCCCTCGTGGATATCCTGGACAGGCACTGCTTCTCTAGACCAGCAGTTTGGACTCCTTTATGTACTTCAAAAAGCTCTGTGGGATATATATCTCAATATTTATCGTATTAGAAACTAAAATATTAATTCACTAAGAAATAATAAGCCCATTACTAACATAGCATTTTTAACCTAAGTTATGGTTAACGTAAGTTCACAATAACTAGCATTTTTTACATGAAAAATCAAAAGATTAGTGAGAAGAGAAGAGTGGCATTGTTTTTGCAGATGTTTTTAGTGTCTGGTTTAATAGAAGAAAAGTGGATTTCATATCTGTTTCTGCATTCAGTCCATTGTGATATGTTGCTTTGGTTGAGTAATGAACAAAATCCAGCCTCACACAGATAGCTAGAAAAGGGAAGAGCATTTCAATAGTCTTCTCAGATAATTGTGGGCATTCTTGTTTGGTACTCCACAAAGCAAGTAATGATTTTGTAAAGGTTAGTTTGCAGTGTGGCATCTGAAATGATATCAATGAACTTTTCATACTTAGTTACATTAAAATCCATTGATCTCACTTTGACTGCATGGTTTCTGTAATATCATGTGATATGTAGTCAATGATAGGCATGCTTTCTGAGAAATACATTGGGTGATTTTGTCATTTTATGAACATCATAGAGTGTACTTACACAAACCTAGTTGGTGTAGCTTACTACACACGGAGACTATATGGTCTAGCCTACTGCTCCCAGGCTGTGAATCTATACAGCATGTTACTGTACTGAATACTATACGCAATTGTAACACAATGGTAAGTATTGTGTGTCTAAATATATTTAAACATAGAAAAGATACAATAAACATAGTATAATCTTACGGGATCATTGTATATATGTGCTCCATGTGTCATTGACTGAAACATTGTTATGTAGCTCATGTGATTGTATTTGGAAAATACTGTTCCATTGAGCTATGCAGGTCTCCCACATGTTGCCACAGTTTATTGATTTTTTTTATTTTTTATTTTTTTTGAGACAGAGTCTCACTCTGTTGCTTGGGCTAGAGTGCCGTGGTGTCAGCCTAGCTCACAGCAACCTCAAACTCCTGGGCTCAAGCCATCCTCCTGCCTCAGCCTCCCAGATAGCTGGGACTACAGGCATGTGCCACCATGCCTGGCTAATTTTATATATAAATAAATAGTTTAGTTGTCCAGCTAATTTCTTTCTATTTTTTAGTAGCGATGGGTTCTCGCTTTTGCTCAGACTGGTCTCGATCTCCTGAGCTCAAACGATCCTGCCGCCTCTTAGCCTCCCAGATTACAGGCGTCAGCCACCATGCCCAGCCCACAGTTTATTATGTGATATAAAAAAATCTTACTCTGGGAGGCCGAGGCGGGAGGATCGCTTGAGGTCAGGAGTTTGAAACCAGCCTGAGCAAGAGCAAGACCCCGTCTCTACTAAAAATAGAAAGAAATTAGCCAAACAGCTAAATAAATATAGAGAAAATTAGCCGGGCATGGTAGCGCATGCCTGTAGTCTCAGCTACTCGGGAGGCTGAGGCAGGAGGATCACTTGAGCCCAGGAATTTGAGGTAGCTGTGAGCTAGGCTGACACCACGGCACTCTAGTCTGGGCAACAGAGTGAGACTCTGTCTCAAAAAAAAATCTTTATATTATTACAGTTTCTTCAGAAAAACAATTAAATATTGGAAAGCTGTCAAGCTCGTGGTAGCAGGGGCAGTTTTGCCAAAATTCTAATTTTCTCTTGGAAGCTCAAATTTTATCATTGGCAACAAATACTGTCATTGTTTTCCTTGAAGTGACAGGGTTACTTTGTTTCGTTTTCTGGAACCTTTGCCAAATACCAAAGCCTGAATAACTATCACATATGTGTCATTCATTCTTTCAAGTAAACACGGTGTTCCACAGAAAAATTCTGCAATTCAAACAATCACATAAGCACTTTACTTAGAGACAACCATCATCTTCTGTATGCAGCGTGTCTTATGTATGTATTTCTCTTTTTTATCTCACAGGCTATTAAAAAGATGCATACTCAAGGGTCGAAATTTAATATAACTTTTACTGTGCCACCAAGTAAACCTGGTGTTTATTCTTTCACTGTGTGGTGAAAAAGTGTGTAGTGGTGAAGAATCTAACTTGGTGCCACTGTCTTGATTCATGCCAGAGTGCCAGCACTTTTACTCACCATTACCTTTGCACTATCAGTGGGAAGTTCAGCACAGTAAAAAAGGCATAACTTCTTAGTTTTGTTATGAAAATCATTTGTTTTGTTTTGTTTTTTAGATAGAGTATCATTCTGTCACCCAGGCTGGAGTGTAGTGGCATGATTGTAGCTCACTGAGACCTCAAACTTGTGGGCTCAAGCAGTCCTCCTGCCTCAGCCTCTCAGGTAGCTGGGACTATAGGCACATGCCACCATGCCCAGCTAACTTTTCTATTTTTGTGTAGAGATGGGGTCTTGCTCTTGTTCAGGCTGGTCTTGAACTCCTGACCTGAAGCAATCCTCCTGCCTTGGCCTCCCAAAGTGCTAGGATTAGGCTTGATCCATTGCACCCAGCCCATGAAAATAGTTTTGACCTAGCAGAACCCCTGAAAGGGTTTCAGGGTCCCTTCAGGGTCTGTGGTCCATGCTTTGAGGGCTGCTGCTCAAGAGATCACCTGAGGAAGAGGAAAGAGGTTTCTTTCTGAAGCTGATAAAGTCAAGGCTTCAGGAGAAGGAGTCACCCAATTATATAAAGCCTTCAACTGTTTTCATTTTGTGGTAATTTGTAGATTTACCTCCCTCAGCTCTAGCTGCTGTAACCTATATCTTTTCCTCAAGTTTCCTCACCTGTTTTGCTGTGTTCTACAAGAGCTGCCTATGACTTCACTGATCTTATCTTGTGTACTGACCCCTCTTACTAGGGCTGGGGTATTGACCTTCCTGTCTCAGTAGGCCTCTAAGAAGTTGATTGTTCCTCTAGCTTTCTTTAAAGGAGACATAGCTTGGCATTTATCTCATAAGAGAGAATGAGTCTGATTCCTGCACTCCTCCCTTTCTGTTTGGTTCCAGGTAAGTCACTATTTTCTAATACAACCATTGAGCAATTGAATTAATCTCATCAGAGATCTTGTGGATTGTAGACTGAACCATTTCTGATGTCCTGAGTTCCCCTGGTGACCAAAGGAAACAGCTAGATGGAGGAGGAAAAGGAAACTACAGATCCCAAGAGCTACACTTTCCTGCTAAAATACAGGAGACTGATTTAATCAGCGGTAATGAATAATTGCTTTCTATAGAGATAGATACCTTGCCCAAGTTGGTCTGGGCCTGGCCCCTGGAGACTTAGTGGTCGAGACAACAGCAATAGATTTTCCAACATAGGCTACTAATCATTCACGCTCACTTAAGGAGGAAACTTGAGGCAAAATTACCACATAAAGATTGGAAGACAGAACTGGTTAGGCAGTTTGGGAATGCTGCATGAAGATGACAAAGTAGAATGTTTCAGATTCCTGAGACTGGTGCTTTAGAAGGGGAAGATCTGGAGCCAGGGACATCCTACACTTGGTGATGGGGGCATTAGAGACTGGGCTGAGCTAGCCATGCAAATAGAAAGAAAGGATGGAATTAGGGGGGGCAGACCTTGGAGACACAAGCTTCAGTCTGTATGCTATTACAGTAAGTCTAGATCTGGGATGGTGGTACAAATAATAAAAGGAAGAATGCTAAGAAGACAGACTCTCAAGCTTTAAGAATAGTTTGGCTTTGGGGAAATGAAGGAAGAAGTCAGAAGTAACTTAAGTTTTCCTTTTAGGTGATTTTGGAGAAAGAAGGTTCCACTGAAGGAAATTGGAAGGTCAGGAGTGGAGAGCTAGTTTGACAAGCTGGTTTGAAGTGGTTGGACATGCATTTGGAAAATGTGGAACAGGCAGTTGGTGATGCAGAAATTAAGCATGAGAGAGGTCAAGTCTGCACAATGACCATTCTGCAGATAATAGTTGAAATTGTGAGAGCAGATTGGTTTGATGTGGGGGAAGATAAAAGAGGGACTGTGGAGAATTTTGGAGTTGGCCTCAGGAATAGGAGTAGGCACTGTTGAAGGAGTTGGTATAGCTGTGGAAGAGTTCCTGCACTGAGTAAAGAAGTAGCAACAAGGAGGTGGTGTGAGGGGAGCAAAGGTCCAACTTGTGGCTTTGCCATTGTGATATTGTGATATAATGCATATAGATTTGGTCTCTGCTCCCAATTCCTGGCATGTGGCTTCTAAAACCCTTGGGAACTCATAAGTGATAAGTGTCTTTTTATATGCTAATGAGGTGACTATTGTCTGGGGGCTCCTAGATAGCCTCAGGATGGGGAGCTGGTTGCCAGGGAAAGGAACCTTGGGATTAGTGGGTTGGAACTTTCAGTCCCAGCCCCCAACCTCTGGGAAAGGGATTGGGGCCAAAGGTTGAATTATCACCAATGGCCAGTGTTTTAATCAGTCATGCCTGTGTAATGAAACCGCCATAAAAAACCAAAAGGACAGGGTATAGAAATTTGTATTGCTGAGCATATGGATGTACCTGGAGGGTGGCACTCCTGCGTAGGGCATGGAAGCTTTGAGCCCCTTCCCACATACCTTGCCCTGTCTCTTCCATCTGACCGTTCATCTGTATGCTTTGTAATATCTTTTATAATAAATGGATATATGTAACTAAAATGGTTTCCTGAGTTCTGTGGGCCACAGTAGTGGATTACTTGAACCTGATGAGGGGGGTGTGGGAACCCCGATTTATAGCAGATCAGTCAGAAGCACAGGTCACAACCTGGGGCTTGCAGTTGGCATCTGAAATGGGAGCAGTCTTGTGGGACTGAGCCCTTACCCTGTGGGATCTGACACTATGTCAGAATTGAATTGAAATAGGATACCCAGCTCCTGTTCTCTGGTCTTCCTTCGTGTATGGCCTCACACATACATTTTGATGACCAGAGGGGAAGTAGTCTGTGCTGTGTTGTGAGTGACTGTAATAGAGTAGAAAAACAGTTTGCATTTTCTTTAGCTGGTCATTGCTATTGTAGATGCATTTATTTATTCAGCATATATGTAATGAGCCTGATTACAATTCTTGGGCTAGGTATAAACTGTGTGAAAAAGGTCACTGTTCTTAGAGATCTTTCATTCTAGAAGAGAAAGAAAGAAGATCTTTCATTCTAGAAGCAAAGAAATGCATAAATAATTCAAGTTTTTATTTTAAAAAATATATATTTTTAAGACAGGGATTGTCTGTTGCCAGGGCTGGAGTGCAGTGATGTCATCATAGCTCATTGCAACCTCAAACTCCTGGGCTCAAGTGATCCTCCTTCCTCAGCCTCCCCAGTAGCAGGGACTGCAGGCACGCACCACCATGCCTGGCTAATATTTTTATTTTAGGTAGAGACAGGGTCTTGAACTCCTGTTCTCAAGCATTCCTCCTGCTGCAGCCTCCCAAAGTGCTGGAACTATAGGCATGAGCCAGTGCACCCAGCCTAAATTTGTTTTTTGTCTAGGTGATTTATATAGTTTAGAAATTAAAATTATAGAGAAACGTGTACACAGATGTGTCTTACTTGTGTTTGTTACCAACCTCGTTGCTAATTTTTTTAAAAAATTAGTTGTTTATCCTTCTATTGTTTCTTTAGGCAAGTATAAGGAAATATTAATATATAATAATTTTAGGTAGTGGAGGATTGAAACAGGGAATAAAACAAGGTAATAAAGAATGATTGGGGCCGGGCACGGTGGCTCATGCCTGTAATCCTAGCACTCTGGGAGGCCGAGGCGGGAGGATCATTTAAGCTCAGGAGTTCGAGACCAGCCTGAGCAAGAGTAAGACCCCGTCTCTACTAAAATTAGCTAGACAACTAAAAATATATATAGAAAAAATTAGCCGGGCATGGTGGTGCATACCTGTAGTCCCAGCTACTCAGAAGGCTGAGGCAGAAGGATCGCTTGAGCCCAGGAGTCTGAGGTTGCTGTGAGCTAGGTTGATGCCATGGCACTCTAGCCCAGGCAACAGAGCCAGACTCTGTCTCAATAAAAAAAGAATGATTGGGGTGGGATAACATTAGACAGAGTTGACAGGGAAAGCCTTCTTAGCTGAATACTGAGTGAAAGACTAAGCTAGCCATTCAGAGATCTGAGTGTTTCAGAGGGAACCACAAAGACCCACAAGAGGAAACACTCCTCGTGGGGGTGGGAGGAGAGTGGCTCTGGATAAGGTCAGAGAGATAGGAGTCAGATCACATGGGCCTTGGAGCTATATTTTAAAAAGAGCACCATGGCCACTGTCTGGAAAATAGGTTTATAAGAAGAAGTAAAAGTAAGGAAATCAGCAGGTGAGAGATGATGGTGGCTTGACTAAGGAAATGTCAATGGAAATGGGGAAGCATAGACAGATTCAAGGACATATATTTGAAACTGGAAAACTAGTTGATGGATTCCATGCCTTCTGCAGGAGTGCCACCCTCCAGGTGGCATGTGTTCAGCAATCCAAATTGAGCAGAGATCAGCTGAGGTTGGGTTGAAATCATCACAAGCATGTCAGGAGTTTCTTTGTTGCATGGACACCTGTCCCAGGGACAGAGCCCCTTCTGCCTGGATATTTTTTATTGAAGTCTTCTTTGTGCAGTTGCTTTTTTCTTGCCGGAACTCTAAAAGAGTAATTGGGCAAGGGAGGAATGTGATTGATTTTTCCAGGTCTCATTAGTCTTGCTCCCACTTCCCCTAGCATGACTTTACTAAAATCTCACATTCCCGCCTAATTTCAAGGAGATTAAAAGATAAAAGTGTTCCCCTCTTGAACAAGGGTGGTTATAGAAACCCTTGAGCTTCCCACAGTATCCCCTTGTTTCCTTGTCTCTAGCCCTAACGTCCTTATCTCAGTCTCTAGATTTGTTCCTGTTTCTCAGCTAGGTGCTGACAGCAACTGCTTTCTCAGTTGAGAGCACAGCAAAGACTTTGTGTTTTGAGGTTTTATGTAGAATCAGGTTCAAGCAGCATTTACCCGCTAGGTATTAGAGACACCCTTCCCGCCCCTCCCAACACACATTGTGTGTGGATGAATTCCAGAGAAAATGCTTCCCTTAAACCTTATCTGCTAGGCTTAGTGTTTGGTTTCTCTCTTGCTTGCCCTGAACCATAGTTTGCAAATTCACTGGCAGGTAGAGTAGTGTGTGCTGGATGACTAGTTTATATCAAGGTGGCTATGTTTTTAAAAGACTTATTTAGGTGAAGCCCTTCATAAGGCCTGTGACCTTGGTTCTTGCACCTTATGGATGACAAGTGGATGCCCCCGGCAAGCCAGCTTCAGGTAATGGAGCAGGGAGTAAATTTATTGGCTTGAGTCTTCTCTGTTAAAATCCATTTCTGACATGTAATTTCAAAGAAAAGTTTAAATTGATTGTGTGCTACCTGCCTCCTGGTCTGAGGAAAATCAAACTTCCCTTTAAGTAATAGTGACTTTTTAAATAAAATTTTCTAATATTGAAATGATTTCAGGTTTGCAAAAATAGTACAAAGATTTCCTGTTTACCCTTTACCCGGATTCAGCAAATGTTACTATTTTACCATACTTGTTTTAATATTCATTCATATTCTATCTCTTTCTATATCTATTTTTTGAAATGTGTGACAGTAAGTTACAGACATGATGCCTCTGTACATCTGAATACTTCCTAAAAATATAATACTGTATGTTGATCTATATGTCTATTCTTATGCCAGTGCCATTTTTTAAATTTATTTTTTGGTGAGACAGGGTCTTATTCTGTCACCCAGGCTAGAATACAGTGGCATGTTCATAGCTCACTCTAGCCTCGAATTCCGGAACTCAAGTGATCATCCCACCTCAGCCTCCTGAGTAGCTGGTACAGGCATATCCACCATACCTGTCTAATTTTCAAAAAAAATTTTTTGAGAGATGGAGTCCTGCTATATTGCCCAGACTGGTCTCAAACTCCCGGCCTCAAGTAATCTGCCTGCCTTAGGCTCCCAAAGCGCTGGGATTATAGGTGTGAGCCAGTATGCCCAGGCCAGTGCCATATTACCTTAATTACCATAGCTTTATGCTAAGTTATGAAATCAGGTACTATAAGACCCCCAAATTTTTTCTTGTTTGTTTTCATAATGGTTTTGTCCATTCTAGGTCCTTTCCATTTCCATGCAGATTTTAGGATCAGCTTGTCAATTTCTTCAGAAAAGCCTGCTGGGATTTTTATAGGCATTGCTTTTACTCTATAAATCAATTTGCGAAGAATTGCCTTCTTAACGATATTTTGAGTCCTCCAATTTCTGAACATGTTATATCTCTTGATTTGTTTAGATTTTCTTTAATTTCTCTCAGCAGTGTTTTGTAGTTTTTGATGTACATGTCTTATGCTCCTTTTGTTAAATTTATTCCTAGGTTTTTTAATTTGTTTTTTATTGATACATAATTGGTGCACATATTTTCGGGGTACATGTGATAATTTAATACATTCATAAAATGTATAAAGATCAAATCAGGGTAATTGGGGTATCCATAACCTTAAATATTACCTTTTTTTTATGCTAGAAACATTTGAATTATTCCCTTCTTGCTATTTTAAAATATACAATAGATTATTATTGTTTTTAGAGATAGGGACTTGCTATTTTGCCCAGGCTGGCCTCGAACTCCTGGGTTTAAGTGGTTCTCTCACCTCAGTCTCCTAAGCCGGGATTACAGGTATGTATCATCACGCCAGGCTTCTATAATAGATTATTGTAAACTATAGGCACCCTACTGATCTATCAAACTGTATATATGTATCTATTAATCAACCTCTCTTCATCCCCCTCATCCCTTTCTGGCCTCTAGTAACCACCAATCTACTCTATATTCATGAGATCCACTTTTTTAGCTCCCACATATGAGTGAGAACATGTAGTATTTGTCTTTCTGTGCTTGGCTTATTTCACTTAACATAATGACCTCCAGTTCCATCCATGTTGCTACAAATGACGGGTTATCATTTTATGGATGAGTAATATTCTCTTGTATATGTATACCACATTTTCTTTATCCATTCATAGTCCATTTATATTCAATGTTATTATTATCATTTTGAGACAGAGTCTCGCTCTGCTGCCCAGGCTTGAGTGCTGTGGCGTCAGCCTAGCTCACAGCAACCTCAAACTCCTGGGCATAAGCAGTCCTTCTACCTCAGCCTCCCAAGTAGCTGGGACTACAGGCATGTGCTACCATGCCCAGCTAATTTTTTCTATATATTTTTAGTTGGCCAATTAATTTCTGTGTATTTTTAGTAGAGACGGGGTCTTGCTCTTGCTCAGGCTGGTCTTGAACTCCTGACCTTGAGCGATCCTCCTGCCTCGGCCACCCGGAATGCTAGGATTACAGGAGTGAGCCACCCTACCCGGCCTCAATGTTACAATTCATAAGTAAAGACTATCATTTTGTTGCTTGTTTTCTGGTTGTTTTGTAACTCCTCTATTCCTTTTTTACTGTCTTCCTTTGTGGTTAAGTGATTTTCTCTGGTAGTATGGTTTAATTCATTGTTTATTATTGATCTGTTACAGGTTTTTGCATTATAGTTACCAGGAGACTTACAAAGAACATCATATAAATATAACAAGTTATTTTGAAGAGATGACAACTTATTTTAGATTATAAAGAAAATAATAGGAAAAAAATGAAAATTAAACTCTACATTTTAACCCCATCCCCCCATATTTTGACTTTGTTGTCTCAATGTACATATTTTTATATTGCCTATCTCATAACAGGTTCCTATAGCTATTATTGTTTTTGATAGATTTGTCTTTTAGGCTTCATACTAGAGTTATGAATGGATTGCATACCACAGTTAAGTATTAGAATATCCTGGGATTGTCCACGTACTTAACTTTACCAGTGGGTTTTATATCTTCAAAGGTTTTCTTTTTGCATGTTACTGGTTTTTTCCTTATTCAGATTGAAGAACTCTCTTTAGCATTACTTATAGGATGGGTCTGATGGTGGTGAATTCTTTCAGCTTTTGTTTGTCCAGGAAAGACTTTATTTCTTCTTCATATTTGAAGGATAGTTTTTCTGGATACAGTATTCTTGGATGGCAGTTTCTGTCTTTCAGCACTTTGAAATGTTGTCTCATTCTTTCCTGGCCTATATGGTTTCTGTTAAGAAGTCTGTTGCCAGACAAATTGGAGCTTCTTTACATGTTATTTGCTTCTTTTTTCTTGCTGCTTTTAGGATCTTCTCTTTGTCCTTGATTGTTGAGAGTTTGATTATTATATGCTTTGAGGTAATCTTATTTGGGTTGAATCTGTTTAGGGTTCTCTGACCTTCCTATACCTGGATATTTATATCTGTCTTAAGTTTTGGAAAGTTTTCTGTTATTATTTCTCTGAATAAGATTTCTACCCCTTGCTCTTGTTCAGTTCCCTCTTGAACACCAATAAGTTTTAGATTTGGTCTTTTGAGGTAATTTTCTGTATCTTGTAGGTAATCTTCATTGCTTTTCAAATAGCCTGTCTTCAGGCTCACTGATTCTTTCCTCTGCTTAATCCATTCTGCTTTGAGAGCTTCTAGTGAATTTTTCAGTTCAATAAATGTATTTCTCAGTTCCAGGATTTCTGTTTGATTTTTTTAATTATTATTTCAATTTCTCTGTTAAATTTCCGAATTGTTTTCTGTATTATCTTAGAGATCACTGAGTTTCCTAAAAATACTGTTTTTGACTGTCTGTTCAGAGATCTCATGTATCACTGTCTCATTAGGATCAGTCATTGATTCTTTGTTCTGTCCACTTGAGGAGGTCATTGTTCCCTGTTTGCTGTTGTTTCTTAAGGATATACGTCTATGTCTTTGCATTGAAGGATTATTTATTTCTTCTCTGTCTGATTTGTTTTCCTTATTATTAGATATGTTTGCTTAGAGATTCTCTGTAATTTACCAGTTGAATATCTTTTGTTTTTTTCCCATTAGGTCATTGCCTTCTTTTTGGTACTAGATGGCGCCTTAAGACCAGGTTTGCCTTAGCTTTAGTAAACAATCAGGTCACTGGCCTTCCCACTTGGGAGAGGTCCCAAAGGGGTTATCCTAGCAGTATGGGAAGGCTGGCTAGGGGTTTGTGCCTAGGGGACCTGTGGAATGAACCACCTACAGTATGGTGCTGCTGACCAGTCACTCTGATTTGGCGTGTCCTTTGGCTGAGTTACAGAGCAGAGTTTCTAGGTCTTCTGGGAATGGTAGTCCTTCCTCTTCCCTTTTGTTTCTGGCTATCCTTAGGGGTATATCTCCCTTCCTGTACTCTCAGTACTTCCCATGGATTGAGGGAGGGACAGATCTCCTGCCAGGGAACCCAAGATGGTGGGGAAGCTGGTTGTCTACCTCAGTCTCACTTTTTCCAGTGCAGATGTTGTGAGTTGGGAGAAAATTTTCTATGTGCTTGGTCCTGGAGAGATTGGAGGGAGAGGTGTCACGGATATGGAAGTTTGATTCTCTTACCATCTGGTTGGAGCTTTTTCACTTCTCTGTGGCGCCAGGAACTATCTTCTCGTATTTGAGTTCTGGGATAGTACTAGTGATAATCTTGGGGCCGTATATTTCTTTTTGGTTTTCTGTAGTGGGGGGAGTGAAGCCAGCTTACTTCTATGCCACCATTTTGGAACTGTAAGTCCTCATTCCTAGGTATTTTATTCTTTTTGATGCTATTTGAATGCAATTATTTCATTTCTACTTGTTTGTTGTTAGTATACAGAAATTAAATTGATTTTTGTGTATTGATGTTATATCCTACAACCTTACTAAACTTGCTTATTAGTTTTAGTAGGAGTTTTTGGTAGATTTCTTGAGATTTTCTATGTATAAGGTCATGTGTCCTGCAAATAATTACAGTTTTTTTTTTCTTTTTCGATCTTTGATTTCTTTTTCTTGTCATGTTGCTATAGTTAGTATTTCTAGTGTAGGATCTAATAGAAATGGAGAGAGCATCTGGTCATGGTGGTTCACACCTGTAGTCCTAGCACTCAGGGAGGCCAAGGTGAAGGGATTGCTTGAGGCCAGGAGTTTGAAACCAGCCTGAGCAAGAGCAAGACCCCATCTCTACAAAAAAAAAAAAAAGAAAAGAAAAGAAAAAATTAGCCAGGTCTGGTGGCATGTGCCTATAGTCCCAGCTACTTGGGAAGCTGAAGCAGGAGAATTGCTTGAGCCCATGAGTTTGGGATTGCAGTGAGCTATGATTATGCCACTGCACAGGCGACAGAATCAGACAGCAAGACTGTCTGAAAAAAGGAAGAAAGAAAGAAAGAGATGGGGAGAGTAGACATCCTTGTTCCCAGTCTTACAGGAAAAACAGCTAATGTTTTGCTATTAAATGTGATGTTAACTGTTCCTATGATCTTTTGACATGTCCCTTTCACATTTTGATCACTTCTTTACTTTTTGGCAGCACAAGGTATTCTAGGCCCATCTCCTGCTTTCCCTGCTTCAGCCCTGGAGTTAGCTATTTTTCAAGGCACTCTGGCTCCTTTTATTAACAGATGGTATTTAAAAACCAGGATCTGGGCACTAGCTGAGTAACAGTCACGTCACTTTTTAACTGTCTTCACCCAGTGTTCTCAGAAATCCCAGCCATCTAGTTATAAAAACCATAAGATCCAGAAGCAAGGAAATAGAAAAAGGTTTTGGTTACTACATACTTCCTTCTCCTGGAATGTCCCAGAGCACTTTTCAATTGCTTTTTAGTGTGAAGTCACACCTGCAACTAAAGAATCTAGTTACTGGTTATATAGTAGATCTCACAAAAGCTCCTAATAGCCAGATAGTTATATCTTTTATAAAAAAAAACATTGCTTGTCCTAGTTGAAATTTTGTGGTGGAATAATTGTTGCCTGCTCCTTGTATTTTTTCCCTTTCATCACAGCTTGTGAAAGAGCCAAGGGGAGATCAGATCATTTGGTGCCAGTAAGAATGAGAGTGGTACCTGCCATGCTGCGATTGTTTACCCTGGGCTAGTCACTGTGCTTTTATGTGCTTTATGTGAATTTTCTAATTTGATCTCTCACAACTACTTCGTGGGGGTTATGGTACTTCTCTCCTGTCTTTCCCTGAACATTCCAGCTGTGTGGTTTTAGCACTGAACGTGATTCACTACTGATCAGCGCTCTGCTTGGCATGAGTCACCATAAGGTGGTAACTGCTGATGCAGTGTGACTGTGAGGAATAGCTCCCTGAGGCTCTTGGAAACTTCACACAAGTAATACGTGCTTTTGATTTAAGAATCAAACAACACAGATGCCTTTAAGTAAACTGGAAAATATCCCCTCCCTTCCCCTGCCCAATCCTTCATCCTGTCCCTTTCCCCAAGATAACCACAATTATTAACAAGTTGAAAGTATATTCTTCTAGACCTTTGTTTTTGCACAAACATATTTAGATGTCCTGAGAGCTGTCTAGAGGGACTTTTCTTCCCAAGAACTCTCTCCTTAGCTGCTCTAAACTAACCTTTACTTTCTTTTTAGCTGGGCCTTTTCCTTTTTGTACCTAGATTGAGGAACTTAGTTATGAAACAGGCTTGTTTTCTTCTAAACTTGAACTCTGCAGGCTAGAGCTTAGTGTTTGTACCATTTGCCCCTTAAGCCCTCCTGTTGCCTAGGGTC
Source organism: Lepilemur ruficaudatus (assembly GCA_963574885.1). Taxonomy (NCBI): domain Eukaryota; kingdom Metazoa; phylum Chordata; class Mammalia; order Primates; family Lepilemuridae; genus Lepilemur; species Lepilemur ruficaudatus. The sequence goes on along the minus strand of CAUYRT010094385.1, from coordinate 2,300 downwards.
ATATGTGGGAACAAGAAACATGTTAGACCATTCGCTCTGTAAAATGTTAGATTATTCAAAATACTGTTTTTCAGGTGAGGTCAATTTATTGGCTCCTGAATTTCCTTGCAAGCTGCTGATTGGAGGGTTAGCTGATGGTGTATCCTTTGGACTTAGTCACAGAGAGTAAGTATGAATGCCTTTGCCTGTCTTTAAGTGGTATATATATGTAGCTAAACTAGGTATGTAAAATGAATGAAAATAATGGAATTTATGGTGAATCTTTTATAATTTACATAATTAGCAATTTACTCCTTATGAGTTTCAATTTGTTTAAGTTGGGTGTTTTTGAAGCAGGCTTCCGTTAGTGGTTTGTGCATGGTCTTCTACGTATGTAAATACCTTTTCTCCCTGTTCTTTTTTTTTTTTTTTTTTTTTTTATGTCTCATCCTAAAATATTTCCTGGGAGATGGGCAGCTGTCTCTTAGATCCTAAGGGCACACTTATGCACAAAGTTTGTGTCATCACAGTACACTTAGAAATTTAAGTGGGACTGGGAGAAAGATCTCCCAGACATTGTCTGAGGAGTCCAGATTATACCACAGGGTATGGTTTGATGTCCTTGCTAAAAACTGTCCTCTGAGTGTGTGCTGTCTACTGGGTCTGATGCTAGACGTTATTTGCCTCTCCGGACTTTGACTGTGTGGCAGAACTCACTGTTCTCAGTGTGTTAGCTTTTGAAACAATTTCTCATTTCCTCCACTTCTTAGATTTTGGACCTTCTAAAGATTTTTTAAGTTTGTCACTTGTATTCCTGTGGGACAATGGGCAGTATACTGGAAAAGATGACTTGTGGCAGCAGTCAGGGGGCTTGAACTGGGGCTGCCTCAGCGTTGCCCGGGCTAGAGTGCCATGGCATCAGCCTAGCTCACAGCAGCCTCAAACTCCTGGGCTCAAGCAATCCTTCTGCCTCAGCCTCCTGAGTAGCTGGGACTACAGGCATGTGCCACCATGCCTGGCTAATTTTTTCTATGTATTTTTAGTTGGCCAATTAATTTCTTTCTATTTATAGTAGAGACGGGGTCTTGCTCTTGCTCAGGCTGGTTTTGAACTCCTGACCTTGAGTGATCCTCCCACTTTGGCCTCCCAGAGTGCTAGGATTACAGTTGTGAGTCACTGCGCCTGGCCCACATGAAGTTTTTTATTTCATCGGGAATCTCTGTAAGGAAAAAGAAGGAAGTTACTTTTAGCAACTATCATTTTCTTGTCTGAACTAGGTACTACTTCTGAACCCCAAACACTGAAACCAGGTTGGAACATTTGTGAGTGATACTGTTTACTTTGTATTCTTGAAGCAACTCTCTGCAGAGTATCTGACATGACAAATTTGTCTTTGCTTGGCACTTCCTTAACCATCTTAGCCAACCCTGGGTGTCTCTTAATAGCCGTGGAGCTGTTTCCCAGAAAGAGAATTACAGAAACATTCTCTCACCTGCTTGGCCCTTGAGTCCAGACATATTTCTTTAGAAAGACAGGTGGCCCTTCTCCAAGTTGCCATCCTGTACATCACGGGGACTGTGAGAAGAGACAAGAAGTGGGACATGACAACTGCAGAGACATGAGATCTGGAATCCCATTAGTCAGAAGAGAATTTACTCTACTCTGAAGCTTGCCCAGGGAGCTTGTTTCTCACACAGCCTGGGAGCAGACCACTCGCAGCTTCAGAGGAGCATAGGAATGTATCCTTAGTCTCCCTCTTCCTCATTTGGATTAAAAGTCAAGCCAACTGAGTGTCGGGCCACTTATGTTCGGTGTTCTTGGCACTGAGGATTCATATGGTGGGATGCCATGAGGCACTGAGCAATGCCATTGAGCAGTGTGTGCAGAAGGAGGGGTTCCCTTCCCCCAGCCTGCAGGTGTTGTGTAGTGGGTGCCTGTGGCTACAAGGGAGAGTGGAATTGGCTGCGGTGTTGATGAGAAGGCAGCAGTGTGCTCCTAGGCTCTTTACCCATGAAGGGCCTTAGTATAAACAATGGAAGACTGTTTCTAACCTGGCTTTTGTCTTGGACCTGAAGGTTAGAGATAATGGAGGGGATAGCACCTAAATATGTGTTTCATTCTGTTGAAGAGGCAATGTGAGGCCGGGCGCGGTGGCTCACGTCTGTAATCCTAGCACTCTGGGAGGCCGAGGCGGGCGGATCGCTCAAGGTCAGGAGTTCGAAACCAGCCTGAGCAAGAGCGAGACCCCGTCTCTACTAATAATAGAAAGAAATTAATTGGCCAACTAAAAATATATAGAAAAAATTAGCCGGGCATGGTGG
>CAUYRT010094381.1:0-53510 GCA_963574885.1 Lepilemur ruficaudatus | reverse complement strand
CAAGGTCAGTAGTTCGAAACCAACCTGAGCAAGAGCGAGACCCCGTCTCTACTTAAAATAGAAAGAAATTAATTTGCCAACTAAAAATATATAGAAAAAATTAGCCGGGCATGGTGGCGCATGCCTGTAGTCCCAGCTATTCGGGAGGCTGAGGCAGAGGATTGCTCGAACCCAGGAGTTTGAGGTTGCTGTGAGCTAGCTGACGCCACGGCACTCACTCTAGCCCAGCAACAGAGTGAGACTCTGTCTCAAAAAAAAGAAAAAAAAAAAAGAGTGTGAGTGCACATTTTAGAAAATTTGGGAAATAGAAATAAAGAAAATATGCTAAAGATCCCTAGCATTAACTTTGGGTGTGTTTCCTTCATTAGTGTTTCTTTGGTTAGGCTGATTAACTGGAAGACCCAAACCCTTCCACAGAGGGATGCTGAGCAGAGACAGCAAGGAAGAGGAGTGTAATGAGAGCGTGAATGTCACACACATTTGTTTGTGACTCTCCTCTGTGACTGTGAAGAGCAAATTACCTGAACTTTCTGAGCCTCGCTTTCATTATCTGAACAGGAGGATGACAATATCCATTTATCAGGGCTTAGTGAAGCCTCTGGCTAGAGTATGAAATGCCCACCCCAGAGCCTGTCCCGACAGCTCTTGCCTCAGCACCCTATGCGTTGCTCTGTTTTCTTTCTCCAGCCAACAGTAGGGACATTGTAAATGTTGAGCAAAAGTGGTGAAAATAAGAATGATGGCCTCGTCCGAGGGGACGGACAGCGGAGTGCTAGAAGGAGGAGTTCTTAAGAAAGGCAAAAATAGCCACTGCTGCATTTATCATCTTGGCCAGGTGGTCTTTATGTCTCACTCTTCAGCACTGTGGAATAAACAGTACAGTTAATATTCCAGGCTTATCTTTTTTGTCATCTGAAACATACGTTATGCTTTCAAGGAGGTGCGTAACGAGCTATGAAAATAAAAAGCTTGGAATTGGAGTCCTTTGGGGGGAATGTTGGAATGAATAGTGTAACTTTCTCTAAATCTGTTTAGCAGTTCATGGTAACAATATGCCAAATACAAAAATTATGTGATTATGAACATTAACTTTATGCCCCTGTGATGTCTGTTAACGTTTTTATTAATATTAAAATGTGTACATTTTAGAGACTTACTATAAAATACATCCAACTGGATGATTTTTATCCTTGACATTTACAACATCCTTTCAGGATTTTTAAAAAAGCAATATGATGGTCCTACATTCACATTACATAATTCTTTTCTATGGTTTTCATTTGGTTTTAAATATCTAAAAATTTTAATTGCTTGGGCAGAAAAACCTTAACTATGAAATATTCAAACAATATAAAGATTTAGTTAGCATTCTAAATTATATTGATGAATAATAGCTAACATTCTTTGAGGACTGCCTAAATGGTAGATATTATTTTAAGGGCTTCATATGTATTAACTTAATTATCAAAACAACTTATAAAATAACATTATGACTATTTTCACTTTACATATGAGGAACAGCGTGGTTAGCTGACATGCCCAAGGTCACACAGTCAGCATGATAAATACTTCAGGCAGTCTGACCTCAGAGCCCATGTCCTTGTCAGTATGCTGTCTCTTAATGGGAGCACACATTTACCGAATATATAGTATGTGCCAGACCAGTGCTAAGAATTTTGTGTACCATATTGTATTTCATATAATATAATCCCTTCAACATTCCTATAAAGAAAGACTGTTGTACCCATTTTACAGATAAGTAAAAGGAGGCTTAGAGAAATGAGGTTGTCTGTTCAATTCCTGCTATTTTTTGGAGCCACTCACCATTCTGTTGCCTCAGTTGCTATCCTTGCTGCTTCCAACACTTCTGTTGAGGCTTCCCTCCATTAAGCCAGCAGCACATACACCTCATTGCTGATTTGTTCTGTTATATTGACTTGTTCTTCTCCTAAGTGCTACTATAAATCCCTTGAGATGAAAGGGCCCTATACTGACGGCACTTACAATTCTTTTATAAGTTTACCCAGCTAGTAGAAAGAGGTCATTGATCATAATTTATCTAATAGCCACTTCTTGTAGAATATTTCAAGTCCTAGGAAATTACATCAGAAGACACATGAGTGGCACCAGCCAAAGAAACACAAAAAATCTTTCCCAACAGATACTACCAAACCAAAATTATCCCAAGAGAAATTGACCTCCACCTTACTGGTCCCAATTCCATTTTCAGAACCTCATGGTCCAGGCCCCATATCCATTTTAACATTTTATTTAGTAGGTCTTTTGAGTTTGGAGGAAATTAGATTATCAATGGTCTAAGCAGGCATGTTAGAGCTTCCTTTGTGTGTGTGTGTTCATTCATGTGCACACAGACACATGTACCATGCAGATTTTTTTGTCCTTAGAATTTACTAAGAATCATTATCTAAAGTATTGCTGATCCAGGCGCAATGGCTCATGCCTGTAATCTTAGCACTCTGGGAGGCTGAGGCAGGAGGACTGCTTGAGGTCAGGAGTTTGAGACCAGCCTGAGCAAGAGCAAGATCCCGTCTCTACTAAACAGAGAAAAAATTAGCTGGGCCTGGTGGCATGTGCCTGTAGTCCCAGCTATTCAGGAGGCTGAGGCAGGAGGATCACTTGAGCCAAGGAGTTTGAGGTTGCTGTGAGCTTGGCTGACACCGTGGCACTCTAGCCCAGGCGACAGAGCCAGACTGTCTCAAAAAAAAAAAATTTAAAAAAAGTATCGTTGCAAAATGAGATCAGAAAATGATTGCATTCTGTATAAGGTGAGCTAAAGCTTTAAAAAATTAAAAGCTCTACCCTTGTGAGTTAGCTTCCTATGTTGTGAATTTAGGCAGATGCAAGCTTACAAGAATCTGTGATGGTGTAAGTAGATGGGGACGATGGATGCTTTTTCCTGGGCTAAAGAGGCTCATAACGTGGTACTGCCCTTCCAGCTATGGCCCACAGGTCTCTGTCCTTACCAATTCTTTGGCCATGGCTTTGAGAATGGTCAGAACTCCTCAGAATTCAAAGAACAGTTTTGAGGAAAGGATACAACTCTTAGAATTCAGACTTCTAATGGAAAACACTTCATAAAAACATACCATCAGCAAATTCTAAAATCATATGTTTATTTCTCAGATTCTCAAAGATAATACCATTACTAGTTTGCTAGAAAGAAACTAGTAAACTTGGCTCCAGTTTTCACATTGTTTCCCAGACTTCAGTCATTCAGCACCACCTTCTTCAATAGTGTACCTTTATTTACTATGTTTCTTCACATATTTTCACCTTTAACCCCAATTTGATTAAATAATTTTATTTCTGTTTATTTATGTCACAAGCAGAAAACCAATATCAATTAACATAATAGAAGTTAAAAATACATGATTACATCATTTTCCCCAAATTTTGGAAAAGCAGAAGCACAGTAACTTACCTAGCTACTTTCAGGAACATAAAGTTTATCACAAAGGCTTCTCACCTGAGTCTAGTATCCCTTCTATCCTTTAACTAGACATTCTGCCCTTTTATTTTAAAGAAGAGGAATTTGAAATATACATGGTATAATAACATGGCGAGGGACACACAGCTTGTTGGAGGCAATGTGTAATATTTTACTGTGGAGAATGTGTAAGAGAAAATTAGTTAATGGGTATTGAAGTGTAAAGTCCACCACTTCTGTAATTAAGGCCATAAAATGACAAAACAAACCAGAGAATTGTAGAGGGTTAATAAAGCAAAGAATTTTAAAATGTAATAGAACTGAGTCTTGCACATATCCTTGTTAAATATGAGTTATTAAACATAACTCAAATCTCATTGTTTTCTCATTTCCCCCTATGCCATTTCTGGTATGTGGTTGTCTCACACTGACACCTCTCTTTATATTTCATCGAATTATATTTGAATTCAGTATCCACATTATGGTCATAAAAAACAGAACTGCACTACGCACATGGCCCCAAATGTAATAACTATCTGGTATCTCTCGATTGGATAAGACTTGGAAAATATTAGCCATTGATTTTTCTATTCCTTTTAAAATCCTCACATATTCTTGGATAAGAAACATAGCAAAGCCCTGTGGGAAACACATTTTACATTAGCCTCCCTCCCCAACAAAGGAATGAGGTTGGCCTTTCTGTCTTTCTCACCCTTTGTGGGTTCTGTGATTAAATGATCATAGTTTTAACTCCTCTGTGATTTCCTCATGCTGGCCTTCCAGCAACTGTGAGTGAGATAAAAGAGCAGGAGCAAGCTTAATTCATTCATTCATGATTTAGCTGCCTGCCTCTGAGTAAGTCAGTGTACCTCGGCAAGAATTTGATGGCTCCTCCCTTTTTTTATTTAGGCTTGAGGGTCTAGAACTTTGGGTAGAATTGCAGAAGTCAGAAGTCATAGATGTGCCAAAACTACAAAGGCAGCCTCCTCTTCCTTTCTACTCCTAAACTTCCCCAGCTTTTAGGCTGAATCATATGATACTATCATTTTTATAGATTAAAATGGTCAAATATCAGCAATTGTGTATAATTTATAGGAAGAAGAAAGAACATTCATCACTTCCTGGTAGCTAAGATCTCTCATTGGACTAGCAACAAGTAGACATTGGTTGTCTATAACATAGGGATCCAACTGCAGATGTCATATCTAGTTCTTGGAAGCCCCACTATATAATAAATGTTAAGTTATAAAACAGAATTAGCAAAGATGAGATCTAAGCTAGCCAACCAAGTCTCTGTGCTGGACTGACGCAGAGAATGAATGAGGAAATAACGAACACCTATCGCTGTATGTTGAATTAGGCTGTTTAACACATGGATGTGCAACTTGAAAATGTGCAGCCAAACTGCAGCCTCATGAAAACTAGAATAGAGGGCTCTTGAATCTCACAGACACACTTATTAACGCAGTCGTTATTTTAGGCAACACCATTGGGTCATCTTGTAGGCTGAGAGGTAGAAACCCAACATCAAGATTAGTTGATAACAGGGCCATAATCCAAGGGAAAATTTCCATGCATACATCATGGGAAAGACTATTGTTTGGGGTCACAGACACACACAGTAGGAGTTGCTTTAGATTGCTTTAGGGATGAAAGTAACATTTTTCAGTATTCAAATATGTCTTATTTAAGTATTTCTGATAAAGGAAAAAATATTTTTCAATCTAAGAGGAAACCACAGCAGCTTAGTTATGAAAATTCCATTTTTTCACATACTTTTGTGATTTGGCCCAATTGGATTTTTATCACAGTATTCTCATATTTCTGTCCTTTAAAAATATTCTTATAATTTGATCTTAAAGTGTCATGAGAAATAATGTATTTTAAATGGAAACAGTCACGGGTGTGTACATAGCACAGGTGTGTTCTATCAGTGACAGTCTCCGGTCCTCAAGAAAGTGAAGGGAGAGGGGGAGGGTGAGCAGTAAACCCTGAGAGATCTTATGTAAAAGAATTGGAGGAACAGTGAAACAAAACAGGATTTTAGTGGTATCCATGGCAACCTCCCTGGATAAGGAAGAACATGAAGCTTTCTGGTCATTATTATTATTGTATTTCAACATTTATTGACTTACTGCCTGCACAGGATTGGGGCTAATCAATTTTTTCCCAAGAGGAACAAATAAATGGAAATGAGCTTTCCCTAAAGGGAAACCGGCACATTTTAAGCGCTTATAATGAAGTTGGGGCTGTCAGATGACCAAAGAACTACTAAGTTCTCCCTGTTGTACAGTAGAGAAATTTTTTAAACTTAGAAATTATGTCATATAAGGAACAGTGCAATGACAGTTATGCCAGAGACATCTGACAGGTAAAAAGATATATGATAAAATCAGTGATGTGGAACAAAAGAAGCCAAAGGTTAGATTTAAGATTAATCGGGTTCTTGTTCACAGACAGAGCCAGTAATACTATTTTTTTGGTTAGTCATCTTCTCGTGGGATCCCTGGGACAAGATTTGTTTACTGTGGCAGCGTAATTAAGGCTTTGCCCTATCAAAGAAAAGAACAAATGTTTAGATACACTAACTTCTAATCTGAGTTTATTGCTTCTTCATACCCAGGTTTAAGGGCAAAACTGTTACAAAACAAAAACGCAGAAAAATCAAAGAAAGCTTAATGGCTTTCCTGCCCCCCTGGGATGGAGGGGGCAAGTTTGGAAGGTGGGCAGGAAGGGAAATGAAGTAGCAGTTTTTATGTCTGGCATTGGCTTGTGTTGTTTGCCAAGTGAGCGCTATTACATTATGTTAGCACTGCCTGAATAGAACCCATTTTCTTGATCAGAATTTCTCAAATTAGTCACCTTGGGATCTGCTTAAAACGAAGATTTTGATTCATTAGAATCATGTGGCTTCATCAGAATTTGGTGGGACTCTAGATTCATTTTTGCTAACAAACTTTCAGCTGATGACCGTGTTGGTGGTGAGCATACCTTAAACTGTAAGGCTCAACCTTGGCTGCACAAAAGATCACCTGGGGAACTTTTAAAAGTCCTGCTGCCCAGGACTTAAACTGTCCTGGCCACATCTCCAAATCAGTGAAATTGGCGCATCCAGAGGTGAGATCTGGGGCTGGGAACCACAGCAGCTGTAAGTCAAAGGTGAACCAGACATATTGATTTGCCTTACACAGTTTTACAGTTTTTCTTATGCTCAAAACCATGGGGGAGATCTCATATAAAGCTCGTATTTCCAGGTCCTTGTTGAAAAAGAAGTATTTCCACCTGGCTGCCAGCTGCTGCAGCCACGGCCTTCTGTGCCTTTCAGATGGGGCACACAGTGTCCAGGTCACCCTCTCCCCGACAGCCTCTTTTCCCATTTCTCTTGTCTGCCTGTCTCCCGCACACATTGGCTCTTGTGCCCCCTCCACAGAGTCATGTTATGTCTCCTCGTGGGTGAAGGGTTTGCAATGCTGTTCTTCCTTATCTTTAAGTCCTTGACTCATGCAGGGCAGAGGTGTTGGATAGTTAGTTTGGGTTGTGTTGCCTGCTCGTTTTAGGATGCCTACTGAAACACGGATGTGGAAAAGTACTTGTGTCGGAGTTAGGAGCTGGCCTGGTTCTGCCACTTACTGCTATGTTGATATTGAACAAGTCACTTAACCTCTCTGGACCTTAGTTTTCCTCATCTGTAAAGTGACACAATTTGGAAATTAGACCAAGTATCCTTTGAGGATGCTAAGATAGCACTAGTCGTTTACTCCAGAAACTTATTGTTTGCTTACTCTGGGCCATGCATTCTTGAATGGAGAAGAGGAAATAAAAAGGAAAATTCAGTTCATCTATCTGGACTCCAAAAGCTTGAGAAGTTCTCATGAAAGAGAATTAGAGCTGGATCTCTGTACATCTCCTTTTGCCCAAATAGCCCAAGTTATGCCTGATGTCCTGGCATGACTATTAACTGCACTTGTTTCACTCACGAAGTGTTCTGGTTTGAATACCAGATCGCATGGTCTCTGTAGTTAGGAAAGGTTTCTGTAAGGAAGGGAGTCCCTGGGATGCCACAGCGGGGGTGAGGCCTGGACACTCAGCACAGTGGGTAGCACACAGGGGAGAAAAGCTGTGCCTGTGTTGATTTTCACAGGCCTTAGTGGTCCAGCTGCCTGCCCCATCCACCTGACTCTCCGGCATCTCAGCGGAGTCCTCCTAAGCATGCCCCCGCCTCCGGGCAGCTCCGCCAAGAAGGGCAGAACGAAGTTGGCCAGGACCCTCTGCACATTCTGTCCCTTCCAACTTTAGCAGTCCCAATAGCGTGAGTTCCAGTTATTGTTTTCTGTTTCATATCTCTCATTTCTGTCCTTTTTCAACTTGAATCTTGCACATTTTCAGGCATCTGTCAGAGATTCTGCTGCTGAAATTCCCCTGCCCTTCTTTTCAAGGTTTTTTTTTTTTTTTTTTTTTTTTTTAAACCCTAGTGACCTGGGCACTTCACAGGCCACACATGTGCCTGATGCTGCCATCTAGTGGAAGTATCCTAATGTCATGATTGCTTTTATCCTTGAACAAAACTGGGCTAGGCTAGAATTTACCTGAAGGAATGAACTATTAAGACACTGCTTCCAGTTTGATGGACAGTGATTGGAATGTGAAGATGTTTTTACAAAGTATACAAATACTTAATCTATATAGATCTTTATTGAAACAAGTTCTTTTTTTAATCTGAAAAAGGATCTTAGAAGCTAACACTAAAAACACCAATGCACCAGTTCCTTATGTATACCAGTTGAACAATGTTGGCTTGAAGAGTGAATAACCCAAGGATCACACAGAAGAAAGAATATTCACACCCTTATTCAAGCAGAGATGTATTTCTCCTGTCAAATAAAGTGTGTGGCATCTTCTCTCCACACGAGGAAGAGATTTTCCAAAGTGACAGCAGTTTGATCGGCATTCTTGGTATGTCTGACTCTAGCCTATCCTGCAGGAGTCATGCAATCTCTATCTCTTAATAATAACTTTGAGGTTTCATACAAAGAATGTAAATTCCGTTCTTCCTCTTGCAGTTGCCTATTTTAAAAAACAATACAAACTACCATCTTTCTAATAAGGTTGAATGGGAGATAATTGCTTTCTTCATATCTCTTTGACTTTCTTGTTCCTCCCTTTTCCAAAAATAGGCATCTGTCCTATCTCCTTTTCCCTATTTCTGGTTCATTCTGTGATTTTTTATCTTCAGATTTCTTCCCACAAAACCTTCTGTTCACCATGAAGACTCCCAGTGGTTCTCATCTACTTAAGAAATTCAAATGGACTGAATTTATCTTTATTTTTTGAGAAAATGTTCACTTTAACAGTCTCAGTATATTGGTATACCTGAATATGAATAACATTTGACAATGAATAATATAAATAAATCAACGTCTATATTACAATGGCTTTTGCAATATTATTCTAGTCCTCCTGAGGATTTCTCTGGAAGGCTAAGAAGACTATTTTAGGACAGAGGTCACGGAAATATTTGAATATTCTATAACTATTTTTGATTTACCATATGTTGGCCAAAAGAAGATTCTAGAAATAAACCAACAGTCATTTCACTCGGGGTAAAAATAGGGCATAAATTGAACTATGATCATCATATTAAATTATACTACCATATTATGTATGCTACATTTGGAGCTGTGTCATTCTTGCATTCTCATGGTGCATTTGTCCTGAGACCGTGCTTTCCCAAAATATTACAAAGACTCCTTCTGCTGCTTTTGGTATCATTATGGTACATAAGTTGAAATATCAAATTGCAGATATTTGAGACCATGGCATTTTATTGTTGGAAAATGCCTTAGGCAAAAGATAGTCTGCCCCCTTTTATTTTAGCATGAAAGAGTCTGAAGCCCAGAGAAGCAAACTGTTTGTCAGATGTCACATAGTTATATCTAAACCGGAGCTGAGGCTGGTTCTCTTTTGACCATTCTAGAGTGTCATTCATTGTATTTATATATACACACTCATACATGGATATGTATTTATGCTTATATTTTTCAATACATATTTTATAATTTTTATGTATGAATTACAGATCTTTCAAATGCTATACCTTTCTAATATTTTCTCATGAAAATTAAGTAAAAATGAAGTAATTTGAAAGAAAAATTAGTTCAAGAAATTTCTTAGCTTTTTAAAAAGTATAGGCAACAATGGTATTATGGTCTTAATAGGTACTTAGGTTGAAATGATTTCAATTCAACTATTGCCTAAAAAGTGTCTTTTGGCAAGACTGTTTTGGAGGGCAGCATTCATTAGTTCCGTGAGATCCTATTTACAACATATTGCTACATGGGCACTGTTTGTAATCTTCCATGAAACATTAATATAAGAATAACTGTGGAATGGTTGAACAGGTCCTAATAAGATCCTTTGCCATTAATAAGTGATGAAAGACCCACATGTTTCTCCATATATCTCTATTTTAATGTGTTTAGATTTTAAGGGTGCTTTAAGATGACACCATATTACTTTTTTTTTTTTTTTTGATGCATTAGACTAGTCACTGTAGCAAATGGATCCTTCCAGCAAAGTCAAGAATTAATTCCCTGTCCTAATACCCTAGAGAGATTTTTTTCCTTGACGTTTTGTTCTATAACAGCTCAATCTCATATTACTGTAAGGAATGTGAATATAAATTTTTAAAATGATTTTCCTGGTTGATTTTTTAATATTCTACTTCTACTTTAATGTTTAGAACAAAATACACCCCTTCCTTTATTCTATCTTTCCTTTCTTCCTTCCTTCGTAATTTATAAAATATTTTTTCTGGCACCAGCTATGAATTAGATATTTTGTTAGATACTGTATTGCTTGGGATTTAAGAAAGATTATATCATGGATTTCATTTTCTTTGTTTAACTTCCAGAACTGTATACCAAATTCATAATCATATTGTGAAAGTTTGTGTTATTTTACTTCGATCTTTATAGCTCTATCTTAAGGAATATTGTGAAATCCAACCTATTAATGTTTTCAATCATTACCCTAATAATAGGTTACATTTAATTATATTGTTCTGGTTGTGAAGAAAACTTGTACATGACTCTGTAATCAGCATTTTTTTTCCTTTTATTTAGCCATCATTATCTATTAAAAAATATAGCTCTGCTACCTCATATCTTTGCATTTATCCAAATGAGATCAGTGTTGTCTTATAATCAAGCCAGTGACATGGTGGGAGAGGCTTTGTTTACTTGTTTTAGTTGGTAAGAGCATTCTAGCAACAATATTCTCATGCACTAACTCGAAGGCTGATTTAATAGAGGAGTCACTGCCTCCACTCATCTCAGAAGCCACAGCAGGCAGGCCTGGCTTGGGGTTCATTAGAGTCTGGTAGGATGACAACAGACTGGGAAGCAGCTGTAAATGATCAGAACCAGGCCTTGGCTAGTTTCAGTTTCTGCCAAGCCCAGCATGGTTCCAAATACTTTCTGGATTCCAAAGAAAACATGCCAGCCTTATACCTACTGATCATGCATAGACAGGATATATGTTGGCTTTGAGGTTTTAGAGAATATGCCATAATTTGTGTCTGTTTTGCAGCCATATGTCAGCAGAAAATGACACGCTAGCTAGATGTGTTTTCTTCATGGCAATTCAATAGGTTAATTCTCAATTTTCTTTCACTTCCAAGATAAATCTTAATTTTAAATGTAATGGGGAAGAAACCTCGGGAAAACATTTTGTATAAGCTCCTTGTTTTATAAATGAACAAAAGGCTCAGAGCAGTCAGATCCATACTTGGTTAGGGTTAGCTGTGTAGCCAAGTACTGTATTAGACACTAGGGACATGGAGATGAATAGGGATGAGTCCTCTCTGTATACAGTGATATGATGCTTGGCCCATCATTGACTGTCCTTAATTAGGTTAATTAAAAGATGAAAGGTTATTATAAATTATGATGATAGACATATAGATAAATAGATTGATAGAGATGCATATCATTAAAATGAGGAGGTACTAAATAGTATACAGGGTACTCTATTTAATTAGCCTAAAAGTATAGAGACCTGATCTCCAATTAAATAGACAGAATAGGTATAAAATATTCTGAATTCCTTTCCATTCCTAAAAACTATATATTTAAAGATGTTTTCATATGCATGTTTGCTATCCATGCCATCTTCTGTTGTTGGGTAGATTTTGTTTTATTTTCATATATTCTTATTGTGAGCAGGTATATTAATAAAAATACAGGTGATTTGTGCAAGGCAGACTTATAGAAAACAGGCTGGAGAGTGAAGAGGGCAAGCAGGAGGTCTGCCATATGATGTCCTTTTACTCAGTATCTCTCCTTCACCTTTGCTATTCTTACCTTTCATTTCTTCCTGTCTTGCCTCATCTGAAGATGTGTCGGTCTGTCTGGTTGGTGATAGTTTTTAAACCTCACTTAGAATATTTACTTCTAAGTTCCTATTTCCTACATAGTCAGGTCTTGTGAATTGCAAAATATTGTTGTCAGTTGATGTCCCCAGAGCTATTATCTCCAAGAATAAATTAATTTGAGGATCTATAATTGTTTTCATCAGAAATCCAGCTGCAAAGTAAAAACAAAGAGAAAGCAGAAAAAGAAGAGGGGGGGATATAGAGAGGGAGAGAGAGAGAACAGACTGAGAGAGAAAGAAGCAAAACCCACAGCTTATACAGTGTCATGTAAGCAAAAGCTGACAGACCTTCCTTGAGAAATTTGGAACTGTGGAGACCTGCCCAACAGCCCACTGCATACTAGTAAAGTTCTAAGGTGAGTTTTTCACCTTGATTAGAAAAGATAAAAATGAACTATTTAGCATAAATAACTCATTATTTTGACTGGATAGACTGTGCAAAGTATCTGCCTCCTTTAGAGCTGACTCCCAAAAGTTTCTTTATACATAAATCCCCATGTTTTATACCACATAGCCCTGTGGCGCAGACCACAACTGAAATTAACCTGTGATACAAAAGTCACCAGATAAAAGCTATTCTGTGGCCTACAAGACACCTGTTGCAAGAGCTGCATCCTTTTCTAGGTGCTGACTAGAGCCTTGCTTGCAAAAGTGTGATCCATGTGCCAGCAGCATCAGTGTCACCTAGGTCACCTAGGAGAATCTCCAGCTCCACCCTAGGACTTTTAAATCAAACTTTTCATTTTACTAAGATTAGCATGTGATTAATATGCACATGAAATTTTGAGAAGCACTATATTATAAGAATCAGGTCCTCTTTTCTGAGGACCTTAGATAGGGAACATGAAGAATATTACAGACACCAGGTGGGAAAAGATTAGAGAGACATAAAAAAGAAAATAGACACAATGAGTTAGTGGAAGTCATAAGTTAATGGAATCCATATAGAATAACAAATGAGAAAAGTCTCATTAGCTGGTGTATAGAGCAGAGTAAAAGCAGAGGTGGAGAGACGCTAAGGGCACGTGTGATGAAGTAGAGAGCAGTGACAAACTTCTTTGAGAGGATAACTTCTAAAATTGATGTTGAGTTAAAGAGCTGCTTTCTGACTGCTAGAACTATTGCATCTGACTAGCTTTTTGGTTTCATACACACACACACATACACATATACACACACACATATATTTAGGGGGTACAAATTTTTTTTTGTTACATGGATGAATTGTATAGTAGTGAAGTCTAGGATTTCAGTGTACCTGTCATCTGAATAGGGTACATTGCATATCCTTGTTATGCAACTCCTAAAATTAATGCTTTTTTTGTTACTTTCTTGAAAACTTGCAGCAAATTCTTATTAACTGGGGAAATTTAGGAATATCTCTAATCCTGGAATCACAATAGGCCCCAAAGAGTTCTTTAACCTTATTCTCAGGTCTGGTTTCTCTGCAAAAGTTTATCTTCGTGGACAGTTGAAATTTAATATTTATGGCTTCAGTAATTCCTGATGAAGTTTTGAAAATGGGGTATGGGTACTACCAGAGGGATGGAGTGAGGAGATTGGTGAGACCTTTCCCCAAAAGTAAATTAAAAAAAAAATGTTGACAAATATTTGACAAAACGATTTCAGAAGTCTGGAAATTGGTCAAAGGCGTATGAAAATTTGAGAAGCATTTGTTAAAGAAAACTACTGAACCCTGGGTAAGAGCAGTAGGAATCTATGGCATTTTTGCCTGGGGCTGCTTTCATCATTTCTGCATACTTCAGTGTGGTAACTCCGCCAGGGCAGGGCATACTGTGAAAACCAATACGTAGTTGTTAGAGAGGACTGATTTGATTTGGAGCGAAGAGTGGAAAAACCTCTTGCCCCTTGGTGTTGTCAGAATCAATAGTGATCTGGGTGACAAACCAACTGTGAAGGCTAACACTGCAGCTAGCCTGACATGGTCCTGCTTGGGACAAGCAACAGAATGTCAGATTAGCCAGAAATTTAACAGGGAGATCTAGTGAATGAGACAGCCATAGTATGCCTTGATAAGGACTCATGTATACCTGCGGCTCTTAAAATCTGGATATATATGCACATTTACACACACACACACACACAGGAGAGACTGCAGAAGGTCTTAGCTATCTGCATATCCCTGGCTAAACATAAGACCATGCACCAATGCAGAGACACAAGAGAGTCCAGTGTAAAGTAAAAGTCAGGGCAGATTTAGACTGCCTGAACTTTGAATGTGTTCCCCAACCTGCATACAGATCCTCTGGGAAAGCTAGGAGCTTATTGGTTCAACAAGTTTGAGCACAACCTCTGATCAATCATTGGTTGATCACTAGGCTATTCTGACACAGCAGTAATCACTACGGAACCAAGTTTAAAAATAAAAATAAGATTTTAAAAACTGAAGAGACATAAACACTCTTAGGGGAGACAAAATCCACAAATTAATCCCAAAAAGCTATTAAGGAAATCACCACCAGCAACAATAAAACATCAAAGTGAGCAATCTTCAATGGGGAAAAAAAAAAATCAGAATTCAGATGTGCCATACTATAGCTAAAGTGTCCAGTTTTCATTAAAGTAAAACTCATAATATATGTAAAGGAACAGGAAAATGTAGCTTATACTACGGGAAAAAGTCAACAGCAACTGGCTTTAAGGGTCTCAGTTGTTAGACTTTGAAGATAAAAACTTTAAATCAGCTACTATGAATATGTTCAAAGAACTGAAATCATGTTTAAAGAATTAAAGTATGACTACAATGACTCATCAAATAGAGAATATCAATAAAGGTAGAAATTATCAAAAGAAACAAAAGGGAATTCTGTGTTTAAAAAGTATAATAACTGAAATGAAGTACTCACTAGAGGAGATCAATAGCACTGAAGAATCAGTGAACTTGAAGATAGATCAATAGAAATTATCCATCTTAAAGAACAGAAAGAAAAAAGAATATTAAAGAATGAACAGAGTCTCAAAGACCTTTAGGATACCATCAGATATACCAACATACACATAATAGGAGTCTCAGAAAGCAAGAAGAGAGAAAGGGGGCAGAAAAATATTTGAAGTAAATAGTAACTTCATAAATTTGATAAAAGAAATTTAAGCTACACATCCAAGTATCTCAACAAACTCCAAGTAGAATAGACACAAAGACTTCCACACCTAGACACATTATAATCAAACTAGAAAAAGGCAAAGATAGCCACGAGAATGGCTATTAATAAAAAAAAAATAATATGAAGCATTGGGAACAAGGAGAGAAACTAGAAACCTCATCCACTACCGACTACTGGTGTGACTATAAAAAGATACAGCCACTTCAGTGAACAGTTTGGTAGCATCTTAGATAAAGAAACTTAATCTAACCCAGCAATTCCACTTCTAAGTATTTATCCAAAAGAGAACATATAAAGAGTTGTTCATATAAAGATTTGCACACGACTAATAATAGCAACCTTACTTATAATAGGCAAAAACTGGAAACAATCCAATTATTAATATCTATCAACTAGTGAGTGGAAAACTAAAATGTGCTATGTCCATACAATGGAGTACTATTTAACAATGAAAAGGAATGAACTACAATATGGATGAACTGCAGTAACATTATGCTAAGGGAAAGAAGTCAGGTGCAAAAGATTTACATATTATATAATTTCATATATATACCATGTCCAAAAAAGACAAATCTAGACAAAAAACAGATCAATGGTTGCCTCAGGCTGAGGGCGGGAGCAGCAATTGAATGCAATGTGCATGAGAGATCTTTCTTTTGGTGATGGAAATGTTTTTAGACTGGATTTCTGTGGTTGTGGAACAATTATATAAATCTACCAAACATAAACTGGACAAATGGGTAAATTCTGTGATATTATGTGAATTATACCTCAATAAAGCTGTTGAGAGAGAGAAAGAGGTGCTCTCTGTCAGATGCAGGTGGTATTGACAATGACATTTAGGAAAGAGACAGTGTATCAATGGCTGTACCATGGGATTTTAATTTATGGAGGTGACTGGTGAATGCCATTGAAGGCAGAATTTGTTGTTTACCTTTTCCGAGAGAAAGGGGCTACCGTACCATGTAGGGCCATGTGAGAAAGAGCCAGATTTGGTCAGGAGGCAGAAAAGATCATAGGGAAGTCCTAGGAGTTTCCAAGGAAGAGACAAGGCAGGACAAGGTAAATAAATGGCTTTGGCTTGGCCAGTTTGAATAATTCCAGTGGGCTTTGAGGTATAGAGGCTGTCCTTAGTTGTTTGGTACTGGGCTCTGGGTTGATTTAGGGCAGGAAAAATATTGGCTTGTTGTATGAGAATCTAATAAAGAAGATGGTTGGAGGTGCATGCTTGCAGGCTCTGGATTGGAGGGTTCTCAAATGAAAGTCCTGCTGCCAGCTGAGGCCTTCGCTATTTCTAAGAATTGGCTATCCCTGGGAAGGGCAGAAGGGCAGCCTAGCCCCAGGAGGGAGGCCACAAATACCAGTGCATCAAGAATACAGAAAACATCATTAATACAATTGGCTTGTGATGAAGGAATGCCAAATATACACATACAGGATCTAAGAAAATACAATGAGAAGGAAGATCAAATTTAAATGGCAATAAAGTGGAGCTCTTTTTTAAGTATACTTAAGTATACTTTAAGTATACTTTTTAGTATATTTCGATAACAGTAATTTTGGACGTCATTTCCCTTTTTTCTGGGAGAAACAAAACAAAAGCCTGCCCACATGTTTTTAACCAAACATAAGGAAAAATAGCCATTTGTACATGTAATTTTTCACTTTTACAGCATGCACTATTAGTACCTACATTGATATTGGTAGCAAAATTAGGTAAAACGCTCTTTACAAGTTATGAATTTAATAGAGCTCTGATACATGTACCAGGAAGGGTGACTCCTTGAATGCTATAATCAACAATGGGAAATACTGCAGTCAAGGCTTGATTTTTGTGAGGGAGCAAAGTAAGACTCTCAAATCCTTATCATTAGTCTTTATATACTTATTAAAAGTGTTTTTAATGGACAATTTTAGATTGCCCAGAATAATGTGAGACTGAATGTATTAATCTCCCTTTTAGTTGCCTGTGTACATCACTACATGCAATTAATTTTAATAAAATAATTAAATAAAATGATCATAACTATTTTAAGATTTCAGGTGTTATTTTGTCTAATATTTTATTTTTAGGTAAGGGCAGAAGTTGTACCTTTGGGTGTTTTGTAAAACCAAGAAATGAAAAAAATACAACTTTAGAGATTTAGGAGTGAACGCTTAGGGAGTTAAAGCACAAAATCAAGTTGAGCAGCATCGTCCAACAGATGTTTAAACAGATGAATAGAATGTGCCTTGTGAATTCCTAATGAATTTCAAAGAATACTGCCTGATACCGAGAAACGCAGCAGATCGCCCGAGTGGTACAAGCCCTAGGAAAATGGTTTTTTAAAAAAATCAGTGAGCAGGTCAGTACAAGTCATTTGTACTTTAGGGTGTCTGCTTGTCATTTTACATATATATTTTTAACACTAGAAGTTGAACATAATAATGGACATTTAAGATGAGAGCCATATCCTGCAAGCACACAGGTTGTTTTCGTTTTTTACATTTGACTCATTACATCCTGGGTCCACTTCTCCTATTTCTATAATAACTTCTTTCCCCTCCACTGGGTGTTTTAGCTAAGTCCTTTTGATGACATTTATCAAAGGATGTACAAATATCTTGCTGGTAGCATGACCACTTTTTCTAGGTCTGAATAAATAGAATAACCACCAGCTCTGAAAATAGAATGTATATCTTCTTAAGACAGACGTTGAGGCATGAAGAAAATAAATCTTCCTCTTTATAGCATGGACATTTTCTAAAAATAAAAATAGCCAAGTGGATCTCAGGGTATTATCAGATAAGACAATTTAGAATAGTATATTCTTGATGAATTCTTTTCTGCAAAAGAGCTACAGAGAAAATAAAGTAATTGAAGCGATTGGGGAGGGAGTCCGAAATTAGATGGATCTCTGGTTCTAGAGCCACTGCTTTTTTCTGTAATCTGAGAACAGGGTAAAAAATGTATACTGTGATTGAGTATCCTGGTTAAACTTGTTAAGAAGGTTAAGAAATGAGACATCTTTACATAGAAGAAAAGAGCATGAGCTTTGAAATCAAATGAATCATGGTTTGAATCCTGGTTGCCCCATTTACTAGCTTGGGCACTTCCAGTACCCTCTCGGAGCCTTGGGATTCTCCCCTATAAAAGGATTTGGTTGTAATGATTAAGGATCGCAGATGGAAAGGCCAATATATGCTGGCATTCAATATGAGAATCTGAAAAATAAAACCACATGAAAGGGATAATGAATGATAAAAGTCACAATGTTCCCCTGCCAGGCATTTGGCTTTTAAATAATGCCTCAACCTGAAGGACCGACTTTATGAAATACCAGGCACCAGCAGTGGGGACCTTTCAGTGATCTATAGGTCCCACCAGGTGGATGGTGAGCATATTATGTGTTCACATAGAGCTATGTGAATGAGGCTTTAATTCTGGTGACAATTGTGTGGGAATCATGAATAAAACAATGTCATAAAATAACATCTAATGTTTAATTTGAAATAGAATATTTAGACACAATGCCTAACAGTATAACACATAAATATTCTATAATATCCTGGTGGGGTTAACTATACTTAGTTTATATACTACTTTATCATTTGGAAACCTCATCCATTGTTTGTCTCCATCATCATGCACTTTGAAACAGGTATTAAAACCTTTGCTATATAGGTAAGAAAAATTGGAATTTAAAGGATTTGCTTAGGTTCCATAGCTAGTACATAGCAGAACCGTTAACTCCAAACCAGGTTTTCTGACACCAAGTCCAAAATGTTTTCCACCAGTGTATTAAAACTGTCATTCAGAGCAGGTGTACCTCTTTAAACAAGACCTTCAAGTTTTGCAGCTGTTGCCTGGTTGCTGAAATTCACAGCCATGGCAGAGCGTATTTTTGGGTGACTTAACCTCAAGGCAATGTGCCTTCAAATCCATATCACAGACTGCAACCAACCTTTATCTCTCTGCTGCCCAGTCCAGGCTGCTGCCATCAGTTAGTGTAACTGCCAGTACTCATGCTCACAGCAGAGTCAAAAGACAAAGTAGCGATTGAAAGAGGGCAAACGGCACCGTAAGAAAATGGCATTTTTCTGGCATTGATAAAGGTATCAGCTGCCAGTCAGTAGAGAGTGGAAAATGTTCCAGGTTAAGGATCACTCGTCCAAAACATGCATTTTAAACGAATATTGCAGCTACCTTGGGATAAATTTCAGTGGCAGCTGAAACACCTGCTCAGAAAGAAATGCAATTTTTATCCTGTGGCTTTGCTTTTATGAGACCGAAATTTAGCACTTATGTGGAAATATCTCTATAGAATGAATAAATGCTTAACAGGCTTGAGGACAGTCAGCTGTTTAAAACATAAGACCAATGCACATGGTGTTTTCGTTCCTCTTTATCTTCCTCGTCTCATTTTTAGGAATTATGGGATGTTCAGGTTTATCGTATCCATGCATGGGAAGTTGAAGTGGAAATTGCAGATTCTAATTTTCTGATGGTTGTTTATAGGAAACATCCTTTCAGATAAAGAAATGCCTCTTACTTATGTGAATAGACTAAGAAGAATGTTCTGAATGGATGGCCCCTAAACTATTTGTGTGTTCATCTCTTATTGCCTTACATGTAAAAAATTTAAGTTATGTATGACAAAGCAAGCAGACAGTTGTAAGATATTTCAGCATGAAATTTTATTATTTCTAATTTTTTTGTGGAGAAGAACATTTTAATTACTATTTAGAAAAAAAAAAGTCCTCTCTTTTTTTTTTCCAGTCAGGGATCTAGATGATTTGGACTACAACTGCATTTATAAAAGGCAGGAATTGCAGGTACTTTCATTATAATGGCTGTGGAGGAGTTGGTCTGACACGTACCTTATATAGCCCAGATCCTATTTAGTTTTACAGTGGTTAGCAGTCTTTGTGTGAGAAATTATCTATAAACATTTTTGGTGTGCAGTAGCATCATGTGTTTTGTACAGCTGACTGATTTTTTTTTTTTTTTTTTTGAGACAGAGTCTCACTTTGTTGCATGGACTAGAGTGCCATGGTGTCAGCCTAGCTCACAGCAACCTCAAACTCCTGGGCTCAAGAGATCCTTCTGCCTCAGCCTCCCAAGTAGCTGGAACTACAGGCATGCACCACCATGCCCGGCTAATTTTTTCTATATGTTTTTAGTTGTCCAATTAATTTCTTTCTATTTTTAGTAGAGACAGGGTCTCACTCTTGCTCAGGCTAGTTTCAAACTCCTGATCCTGAGTGATCCTCTTGCCTCAGCCTCCCAAAGTGCTAGGATTACGGGCATGAGCCACCACGCCCGGCCCTTGCTTCTGTTTTGAATAAATAATCTTATTGTTGGCTTGAGAGTTCTTTAAAATGTTTTTTCTAGTTCTTTTTTCTTTTTGGGGATGTCCATCTAATTTCTGGTTTGCATATGACAGCTGAATGTTTGAACTCCTTGTTCTCACCTTAATAGTCTTCTCATTAAAAACAAAAAATAGTCTTCTCTTTCAATTAGTCATAAGGGATTTTAATTTTTTATTTTATTTTTATTTTCTGAAGTATAGAAATATAGAAAAAGGCAGCCAGTGATGCCCACACTGCAAGTGACAGGGGCCGGGCGCAGTGGCTCATCCCTGTAATCCTAGCACTCTGGGAGGCTGAGGTGAGAGGATCACTTGAACTCAGGAGTTTGAGACCAGCCTGAGCAAAAGCAAGAACCCCATTTCTACTGAAAATAGAAAAAAAAAAAATTAGCTGGGCATGGTGGTGCATGCCTGTAGTCCCAGCTACTCGAGAGCCTGAGGCAGGAGGATCGCCTGAGCCCAGGAATTTGAGGTTGCTGTGAGCTAGGGTGACACCACGGCACTCTAGCCTGGGCAACAGAGCAAGACTCTGTCTAGCAAGACACACAGGCACAGATAAAGAGCCTAAGGACAGACAGAATAGACAAGCAAAAGAAATACAGAGAAACCTGGAAACAGAAGGAGAGATGCAAGAACTGAGCAGAGAAGGGGGATGGCAGAAAGATAGGGTGGCAGGGAGAGAAAGGAGAATGACTGACAGAGAAACAGGCAATATCATCAAAGGGGACACAGACAGGCAAACAGAGAGGGGAGGAGAGAGAGAAGGAAGGCAGACAGATAAAGGAAGAAAAATAAGGTTAAGAAGGAAGACAAAGCGATAATAGTGTTTTATACAACATAGTGCTTTATAATTTATAAAGTGCTAAAACACACACTACTGCAGGCAGACAGGGAGAATCCAGCAGACAGATGGGGTGATGGAAGGATGCAGGCCAATCAGACAGAAGAGAGAGGAGGTGGCCAATCAGAAAGAGAGACTAGAACGGAGACCAAGACAGACAGATAAGAAGAAAGACAGAACCAAGAAAAGAGAAGTGAGAGAAGGAAAGAGGGAAAGGAGAGACACAAAGATACAAGGCTGAACTAGTTAAATTCAGGAATACAGGCAGTAAAAAAGCAGAAATGAAAGAACAGTGCATTGGGTATAGAAGTCTTATTATCATCTTTCTCAGATAGAGACCTGGTTATAGGCTGTGTCTTTGTTTCCCTCAAAGAATTATAAAATGTCTCTAAGGTGGCATGTGTGAGGAGCCAGAAGGAAGGATGAAAAAGGAGAAAAGTTTTAATCATGAGCAAAGCTTTTTATACTAGGAGGAAGATAAACTTCTTGGACAGGCCTAGGTCAACAACCTCAAAGGATCCAGACTCATATGCCTTTAAAGAATTGATACAGACTAAGCAGCAAAACCAGAGTGATTCTCTATCTATTCTATGTACGTCCAGATTACAAACTATATATACTTATTAATTGCACCTATACTTATACAGTATTTTTCAGTACTACCAGTGCTTTCATGTCTTTTCTCTATTAATACATATTTCAGTGATGAAGAGACCAACCAAGGTGTGCTGTCATCAACACAACTTCCTATTCAAAGTAGAGTAGATTTGGAGAGAGCAAGCCCTTCCCAAGTACTCCTCAGGTACTGGTAGTAAAAAGCACACAACCAGAACTAGTCAATGGAAAAGACAAGCGCCATAAAGTAGAATCAACAAGACTACAGACAATACCTGGCAAGCTGCGCAAAGTCAGGAAGGTGTACTGACAGACTAACAGAAGAAGGCACATCTACCAAACCAGGGAAAGAAGCTGGCCGGGTGCAGTGGCTCATGCCTGTAATCCTAGCACTCTGGGAGGGTGAGGTGGGAGGATCGCTTGAGGTCAGGAGTTTGAAACCAGCCCCAGCAAGAGTGAGACCCCCTCTGTATTAAATATAGAAAAATTAGCCAAGTGTAATGGTGCGTGCCTACAGTCCCAGCTACTCGGGAAGCTAAGGCAGGAGGATGACTTGAGCCCAGGAGTTGGAGGTTGCAGTGAGCTAGGATGACACCACAGCACTCTACCCAGGGTGACAGAGTAAGACTCTGTCTCAAGGGAAAAAGAAAAAAGGAGTAATGGAGGAGTAGAGCAAAAAGCAAAGTTGACTTGTGTATGTAGACTCTTCTCTGGAACAGTAGCCAAGAAATGTGAAATAGTGGATGCCTCTAGGGAGAGGAACTTGAGGACTCGGGGAGAGGGACAGGAGGGAGGCTTACTTTTTACAGTATACTTTTTGGACTTTAAAAATTCTATACCATGTGTACGTACTACCTATTTAAAAGTTAACTGAGAAAAAAGAAACAAGAAGAGATGTGGACAGCAAGAGCCTGCCAAGCAGACAGCAAAAAGGCAGGAAGACAGTGAGAGACTGGGAGAACAGCAAAAAGTCTGAGGCAGATAGACTGAGGAACCAGAAAGACAGAAAGAAAAAGAGACAAATGAAATGGTGGCAAGCATGACAGAAGGCAGGATGGGGATACGGAAAGAAGGTGGGTAAGACTCTGAGGCAAGGGAGTTACTGAGAGGTTTAGGGGAGAGAAACTATCCCCATTGATGGGATGTTGGCAGAGAAGAATCCAAGAGAGAAAAAGCTGAGAAGTAGAAAAACTAAAAAGAGATAAGCATTAAACAGTGGGATAGCAGCAAGCAAGTAGGGTAGACTGGCAGGAAGACAGATCAAAGGGAGGCAAGGAAAAATGATGAACTTAACAGACATAAATAAGAGGAGGAACAAGTAGACAGGCAAGATAAGAGGCAAACCAAGATGGGGAGCCATGGAAGGGCCTGGAAGGTAGACAAACCAAGAGATGCAGGCTAAAAAAGTGATAGAGACAGGCAGGCGGGGAGACAGATGGCTAGAGAGAGAGTGGTGGGCAAACAGCCAGAGAAGCAGACAGACAACCAGAGAGAGAAAGAGGCTGCCAGCCAGTCAGGGAGGAGCAGACAGGCAGGCAGGCAGACACCATAATAGGAGCAAGCAGGTAGAGAGGCAAGCGGAAACAAGGATAGAACAAAAATCAAGGGGTCGGTAGGGAGAAAAAAGAATAGGAGAGAGATGCAGACAGGCAGAAGGGGAGATGAACAAGGAGAGGGAGAATAAGGCAAATTAAGAAATCCACATGCAAAGCACACTCAAGAGAGAGAATGATGAATGTTTGTACAGGGAGGCACACAGCCACCTTTAGCCACCCACACCTGCAGATCATGGCACATGTGGCAGGCAGAGGCGCTCAGCACAGGGAGGGCACAGGGGCAGAGAGGCTGCGGCGCACATGATGTGCAGTGTGGCCCACATACACGTGGAGACACTCTTCCCAGACACAGTATGATCCACAGACACACACAGAAGGGGCCAGAAAGAGGGGTAGTAAGGCACACACAAGGAAGAGCCACACGCAGAGACCGGAAGACAGAAGTAAACAGAGAGAAGACAGAGATGGAAAGTCACTTAGAGGTGACAGTGCCTGAGAGTCAAAAGGATGAGAAAGACAGTCTCAGTGAAAAACAAAGACATAAATACAGCGAAGCTCATATAGAGAAAGAGGAGGAGACTTGGACAAACTAGTACAAAGAGACTGAGAAAAAGAACAAGAGAGCAAAATCAAATGGAAGAAGAGGAGTTAGACTCAGTACAGGAATTATACGGGTACAGAGGCAAGAGAATTCCAAAGGCCAGGTTAAAAAAAAAAAGAAAATCAGTGTTCAATAAAGTGCATCAATGTGGGGGGTAGAACATTAATATAGAATATTTTAGCTTTGTAAATAAAAATGTGCACAGTATTCCCAGTTACTAGTACTTGCTGGTTGCTGCTTACCACCCCCCCCCACCAGGGTGCTCCTGAGCACTGCAGAAGCTGGGTGCCTGGCAGTTACACTCTAGAGAAATAACCCACGGGAGAAATGATTCCATAGGCATGGGATGAGAAGCAAGGGAAGGGGCATAACAAGATCAAAAGGGGAGGAAACTAGAATAAGGAAAGAGTGACAAGAATGAAAAAGGACAAAACTGAGCTACGTGCCCTCCTTCCTATGCTCCATTAGCAAGTTTTATTTTATGCCTAGACTTCTCAGATCAAACCATTGTATGAAAAAGCTAACTTTTGGACTCCTTTCCAACTGTCCATCTGATTCCTGTAAGATAAACACTGAGAAATTATGGGTCAGAAAGTTAGATGAAAACATCTGAGTATAACCCCTACCTCTTGCTTTTTCTTAGTCCCAGTTCCTTTTCTCTTTCACAGTACCTCAGTTGCTTCTACTTTATCAGTGTTGGAGATCATGGAGGAAGGGAAACATACTGAAACGGAAGAAAAGAGAAAATAATTTCACAATCTTCAGATTTGACTCTTTCCCCTTTATTCTAAAAATGTGTTCTATTTACCCCCAAATTAATTTCTCAAGTCAGATGAATTTTACATTCAAGCAACTGGGGGAGGGGAGAGCGAGAGAAAGGGGAAAAGAGTGAAGATAAAATTTACAACAATTATAAATCACTGAAAAGGCTGGGCAAAGGGGAGAATCAAACATGGACTCCTTTGAAAAAAAACTCAATCATCGTATCTATTCATATCTCTCCCCCAAAAGTCACTAGGCTTTCTATCACTTTTTTTAAAGAAACAAGAAAAAAATCCAGTCCCGCTTCTCATTTAAAAGATATATACACAATTCAATGCGTTTTGAATTCAATGAGGTATGTAGAAACAGAGTTATATATAAACATATATTTCATCTTTTTCCTTTTCAATGCCTGAAGGGGAAAAAAACCTTCACATCAAACCACTCCCTTCTGAAGTATTCAAAAAAAAAAAAAAAGCTTTTCTTTAGAGAAGGGAGGTGGGGAGGAAGAGACTAGTAAAGAAAAGAAAAAAAATTAAATCTAGTTGGACTAGTATCTAACTAGTTAACCTTTAACAATTTATGCTGATGTCAGACTGAGCATGAGTACTGATTAATGCCCCCCCTCAAATATTTTTTATAAGGGGGGAGTTAGTCACAGCAGCCATTTTTGTTTTATGCAGAAATCCTTCATGCCCCCCCAACACACACACACACACATACACACACACACACACACACACACACACACACACTTCAATACACAAGGAAAATATCTCTATTAATCTGTGCACTAATCAGTTATGAAAAAGGAGAAATTTGTGGGTTTCTGGGTAGAGGCTTGGGGATGGGGGTGTAACAGGGAGGAGAATGGGGGGGTGAAAAATGAAATATTAAGCCAGCCATTTTGTTTTAAAAGGGGATTTTCCCCCCTCTCCCTTTCTTTATGGAGGGGGTGGCGGTGCTGGAGGGGGGGTTGTTTTAAAAATAATTTCAAGGCGGCCATCTTAGTGCCTCAGCTCTGAGAAATATTTCTGAGCGCCCCCCTCAGAATTTAAATATATTTAAAGCAACGGAGAGGGGGGCAGAGAGAAGTCGAAAACTTTTATATATATATATTTTTTTCTTTTCCTTTTAAAATCCCCCTTTCTTGTTCTCTTGGGAGGAAAGAGAGAGGGAAAAAAGTCTCTCCTCAATTTTTTCCAAGAAAATTTTTGGGGGTGGTTTGGCCCCCCTCCTCAGACGGCAGCCCCGAGGGTGGGGGTTTTGGAGGGGGGTGGCCCGGGGGTTTTGGGGGCTGGGGGAGGCGGTGAGGAGGAGGAGGACGCCGCCGCCGAAGAGGAGGAGGAGGAGGAGGAGGAGGAGGAGGAGGAGGAGGTGGTGGTGGTAGCGGTGGGGGAGGCGGGCGGGCGGTGGGTGGGGGGGTGGTGGGGGGGCCAGAGCCACAGGATGGCTTCCCCTCTGAGGGACGAGGAGGAGGAGGAGGAGGAGATGGTGGTGTCGGAGGAGGAAGAAGAGGAGGAAGAAGAGGGCGACGAGGAGGAGGAGGAGGTGGAGGCGGCCGACGAGGACGATGAGGAGGACGACGACAAGGGAGTACTCGGACGCGGGCCGGGCCACGACCGGGGCCGCGACCGCCACAGCCCCCCCGGCTGCCACCTCTTCCCGCCGCCGCCGCCGCCGCCACCGCTGCCCCCGCCGCCGCCGCCCCCGCCGCCAGGTAAGCAGTCGCCCCGACTCCCCCCCAAGCCCGAGTGGGAGCCGCGGGCGCGCGAGGCCGGGCGGGGACGAGGCACCCACCGCGCGGCCGAGCCGAGGCGAATCCGCGGCGCGAATCCCGGGCTCGGGCCCGTCGCCCCGCGGCGGTTCGGGCGGTCCGGGCAGGCGGCGGCTGCAGGGCCGGGCCTCCTCCCCTCCCCCGCCGCACCCCTACCCCGCCGCCGCTGCCGCCGCCGCCGCCGCCCCGGCTGGAGAGCGCTGGGCGCGAGCTGCGCGCGCGGTCCGGGCCACTCGGTCGCGGCTTTCGGGGGAGGAGGAGGAGGAGATATTTTTTTTACCCTCGGCGGGGAGGGGGTAGGCAGGAAACGGCCAAGGCGAAGCCAGGGCCCCCTCCTTGGCCGAGCGAGGGACCGCGGAGACCCTGGCGGCCGGACGGCGGCGTGGGGGAGGGGTGCGTGGGGGAGGGGCGGCCGCGCGAGCGCCCCTCGGGCTCGGGTCCCCGGTGGGGTTGGACTGAGGGAGAGTAGGGGTTCCGTGTGGTGAGCGGACCGCGGCCCTGATCCTCTTCGCTCAGGACTTGGGCAGGCAGAGGGGGGACGGTGTCCATCGGACCCCCCCCTCCACCCACGGGGACTTTGGTGCCCGCCAACTGAGGGGCGTGCGGTGGCACGCAGGGGAGGGGTCGTGTGAATGTTTATGCGCGGCTGAAGAGTAGGGGCAGGTGGTGGCCACACTCCACGCAGACCACTTCCTGGAGTAAGACTTGAGCCTACCCCCTACTCCCCCGAGCTTGCAATGGGGAGAGCAGAGTCTGGGGACCGAGCTGCCCCCAGCCCCACCTCCTTCACCTCGCCTCGGCTCTGGGCTCTTTTGTGTCAAGTGCGGGGCGGGGGACCGTCCACCCCCTCATGACCCCGTCAGTCTGGGGTGGCCGAGCTGCCCAGCTGTGACTCTCACGTGGCTGCCATTCACTGTCACACTCTGGCTGAAACCACCCACACCCTGACCTCGTTGGGGGGCGTGAACTGCCCACCCAGCTGTTCTGCAGCTTGACCATCACTCAGCACCCCTTCCTTGGGATGACAAGGCCCCCGGCAGCACTCTCCAGTGGTGGAGGGAACAGACCACCCTCCTAGTGGAGGGATTGCTGGTTTTGGGGATAGGTGTACACACCCCCTACTTGGGGAATGGAAGGGGACACCCACACCCCCAGGCCTCTGGCTGCCATGCGGCACAAATGCACGGAACTTCAAAACAGCGAACACCAGTCTCTTTGTAAAACTGTCATGTAGATCCGTGTGGCTTATGTGGCAAATGTTCCCGTCTAGCTGAGACAACCTGTGAGGGAGCGTAGGGTGCTTTCTTGTGGGTCGGGGGACGGATATGTGTCTAATGGAAATTGGATAAAGTCTCCCCGCCCCCCAGGCTGTCTGAAAAAGGGAAAAGTTTTGAAAAAGTTATCCCAGAGAGCCCACTGCTTTCGCAGGAGGTAGAAGGAATAAAAGGCTTGTAGGGAAGGGGTTGCCTACAGCAGAGGTGCTGAAAATTGGGAAAGCAAGGATGTCAGGTTCTGGTAGGGGGCTGGCAGCTCTCACTTGTTTGTATGGGAACTTGGAGTGTGGTGTTTAGGTGGTTTGGGTCCGGATCTGGGTACGTGAGGGGAGCGTGAAAGAACTAAGGTTGAGATGGGTCTTTGTGTCTCTACTCCTCCCCTTTACCCTCTGTGCTTCTCAACAGACGAGAAACGTCAGATGGTTTTTAAATTTTATACTTGAAATGAAAACCCACCTCTCCTCTCCCCCAGGGCAATTTTCTCTCCCCTTTTTCCTCTAAGTCAAATGAGTGACCCAGATACACCCCCTCAGATGACTTCGTGAGGTAAAACTTTGGGAAAATATTTTTAGCCCGCTCATTATTTCTGTCTACCTAAGTGGGGGAGAATAACCCTCCTCTAAGGAAATTTATTCAGGCTGCCCTCCCTCATCCTTTTCTAGAATATGCATTTGTACATATGAGAGCTTTCCATTGTTTTCCATTCTGACTGCTTTGATTCTCACCATTTTGTTTTACATTCTTACCCAAGACCAATTTTATCCCTTCCCCCTCTCTCCAGTCTCCTTACATTGTTAAACGTTTAAAATAATAGCACTTGTGTCGGTGGGGGAAGGGAGCAGGAAGCCAAAAACTCATTTCTTCTCCCTCCCCCTTCTGGCAAGTCTAGAGAAATAATATAACATAATATATAGATGTGATTCCTTGGGGGTGGGGGTGGGGAATGATTGTGGGTGGTGCGGAAAATTCTGGTAGTTTCTTTGCAAAAGGTCTGAAAATACAAACCCACCCCCTGCATGCAGTACGCATGTGCAGCAGACCTATTATGGTGGTTCGTTGTGGGGGAGGGAGGGGAATTTGAGAAAAAATAAATATATGTGTGAGAGATTGATGGTGAGATTAGGAGAAGAGAGGGGCGGGCGGGAGGCGAGGCTTCGGCCGAGGCTCCTCCCGCTTTCTCGGCTGCCAGGCTCCGCCCTGCGCTCTCCTCCCTGCGCCCTCCTCCCTCTCCGCCTACCCGAGATCCTAGCCGGGAATGTGGGAGAGTCTGGGCTCCCGGCCAGCATTGAGTGGCTGCTGAGACCGAGGTTGGGACTTAGATTTGCTTTATTACCCTCCCTTGCCTTTCTTCGCCGTTCTCCCTTTGCCTCTCCCGCCGCCGACGTCTGCCCGAGTTCGGGAACCTCGCGCTGGGGCGGGGCGTGGAGTGAAGCAGCCGTCAGGTCCCAGGGCTTGTGTCCCACCCCCAGCTGGTGGTGGCCTAGGCCATGTCCCTGATCCTTAGCCAGTTGGCCTGCCCTTGCCACTGCCCTGGCGGCCTCCGTTTCCATGTTCATGTTAACCGAAGTCCCTGGGGTCAGGGGGAGCCGCGGCTCAGGCATGGCGCCTACTGACTTACTGTTACAATCCCTTCCCCCTTTTTATCCCCCTCACACACACTCACACAGTCCTAGAGTGTCTTGTGCTCAAGAGGACACAGGATGCTGGAGTTCAGAGGAAAAGTAGCATTGAAGGAAGGAGATGCCCTGATTCTGAGGCAATAGAAACCAAGGTCTCTGGTGTTAATTGTGGCTAATTTTCTCTTGAGGAAAGAAGGATTGTGTGTCCTAGAGCAAGAGGCTGAGCCAAGCCCAGGCTTTCCTCTCCTGCAGCAGCTGCCTCTGCCTGAACAAGACAGGTCTGGCTGGTTAGTCTAGTGCTTGGTGGGGGAGGTAGGCGAACCAGGGCCCCAGGGCCCCATGTCTGTGTAGTTCCTCCGCTATGTGGGTAACTCTGGCCCACAAGCCACCACAGACTAGCATGGGTCACAGAGAATGGGGTAGGGGGACATCAGGGTAGAACCTGCCTAGGGCCCTCTGACAGAGACATCTGGAGAGAAAGCCAGGTACCTAGCCCTTCTGAAGCAGGTACAGGCTGCCCTCTGGATTTGTGCTCCCAAATGTGTGTGTACGTGCATGCATTTGAGAAAGCGAATGCTAAATGTATCTCTCTGTGCCTATGTCTTTGGTTGGGTCTCCCATACTGTGTGTATATGAATGGGTCAGGATGTTGGGGACAAATTTGGATGTGAGGAGTGAGACCAGGGAACAAAAGATATGGCCCCTAAGTTCTGAAAGGGAGCAGGGATATGGAAATAGATTTGAAGGCAGATTCCAGGCTACTTGGCAGAAGGAACTGTGGAGACTTTTTTCCTGTAGGATTAGGGTGTAATGAAGGAGGCAGACACTGTGATCATATGGGCAAGAAGTGAAAATGACCAGCTGAGGAATTTCTTTTCCTGCAGGACTGTGTTGGGGTGACAGGATGCCTGGTGATTATCCGAGGAAATGTAAATAGAGGCCTCCCTCTTGGCAAAAAGGATGTCAGGGCCCCAGGGTGTTAGTGTGAGAACCCAGGTGTCCACCTTTGGCTCTCCCTTCTCAGCATCTGGCTTAGGGAGCTGCCAGCTTGTGTCTCCCCACTCCAAGTGGTGAGGTCAGGCCAGGCCAGCAGCTGGGCATGGCTTCCCCAGTTCCTGGGCAGGATGCCAGCTGGCGAAGTGAGGTGGAAGGCAGGAGGAGCGCTGGCGGCGACTGAAAGGACCTGCCACAGTCAGAGCTTGTGGCCTAGAGCCTGGTCCCTTGTTAGTAGGAGGGAAGAAAAGGGAGTGGTTTGGCTGCTCATCCCTTCTGACCCCTGACCTCCCATTCAGAACCAGAGCATCCCAGAGTACTCGAAACACTCTCTCTTTGCATCCAGTGGTGGGAGGCAGGGTTTGGAGGAGTTAATGCCTGAGTTCCTAGAGAGTGGGAACTGAAGAGTTGGGGAAGGGAGCAGTCATGGGTCTCAGAGATGGGGAATGTAGAGGCTTAGGTTTTCTGGCACTTTTTGCTCCAAAGATAAAGATGACATTCGGCTGCTGCCTTCAGCATTGGGTGTGAAGAAGAGAAAACGAGGACCCAAGAAGCAGAAGGAGAACAAGCCAGGAAAACCCCGAAAACGCAAGAAGCGTGTAAGTGTCAAGAATTCCTAACTTGGGCAGGCACGGTGGCTCACATCCGTAATCCTAGCATTCTGGGAGGCTAAAACAGGAGGATCACTTGAGGCCAGGAGTTTGAGACCAGCCTGATTAAGAGTGAGACCCTGTCTCTACAAAAAATAGAAAAATTAGCCAGTCATGGTAGTGTGTGCCTATAGTCCAGCTACTTGGGAGGCTGAGGCAGGAGGATGGCTTGAGACCAGGAGTTTGAGGTTTCAATGAGCTAGATTGTGCCACTGTACTCTAGCTGGTGTGACAGAGGGAGACTCTGTCTCACCAAAAAGTAAAAGACTCCCTAACTCGACAGCAAGGCTCATTGAGGCCTACAATCTCAGAGACCTGCTTTTCCTCTGGTCTTGATTACAGGGTGGAAGGTGAGTCCTAAAGCCAGGGAGGCTTGACCCCCACTCTCATAGGCCATTGGCCTGTTATCTCACAGATCTGGGACCCTAACTTAATTCACTACAACCTAGTGAAGAGCCCAGTTGTCAATGTGACTTGCCTTAGCACCAAAGAGAAGCAGTTCAAAGCCCAGACTCTGGAGGAAGAATGCATGAATTCAGAACCTAGCAGTACCCTGTCTTCTGGGGCCATTTATTTAGTTCTCTGTGCCTCAGTTTCCTTATCTGTAAAAAGTGAATAAAAATAGATTAGTTACTATCTCATAGGGTTGTTGTGAAGATTAAAAGAGATAAAGTATGTTATTTGCTAAGAACAGTTCCTGGCACATGGTAAGGATAAATAAATGTTATTTTTATTTTTATTTCTTAGGACAGTGAGGAGGAATTCGGCTCGGAACGAGATGAGTACCGGGAGAAGTCAGAGAGTGGGGGTAGTGAATATGGAACTGGACCAGGTCGGAAGCGAAGACGGAAGCACCGAGAAAAAAAGGAGAAGAAGACAAAGCGGCGGAAAAAAGGGGAGGGAGATGGGGGGCAAAAGGTGAGTAGAATTAGGGTGTGAGGGTGAGAAATCTGCATTAAAGACAGGCATGAGAAGAGAGGGAAAGCCCCAGAAACTATAGTTTGTGAGGAGTAGGAATTGGCCTGGAGGATGGAGCTTGAAGCAAGAAAGCCTGTTTGTAGGTAGAGAGGCATGTGTTAAGGCCCCAGAATAGAGGCTGGAGGAGCACCCACCTCACTGAAGCCCCGTCTCTCCCAGCAGGTGGAACAGAAGTCATCAGCAACTCTGCTTCTGACCTGGGGCTTGGAGGATGTGGAGCATGTGTTCTCTGAGGAAGATTACCACACACTCACCAACTACAAAGCCTTTAGCCAGTTCATGAGGTGCGGTAGGACTGAGGAATACTCTAGAACAGACACTTTTAATTTTAGGGAAGCCCTAGGCCCTTTGGAATCTGATGAAAGCTAAGAAACTGCTCTCCAGAGAAATTCAGGTACATGCAAAATTCCACACATAATTTCAGGGAACTCCTGGACTCTAAGGAGACCCCAGTTAAAAACTCTTCACTGAGGGGAGATCATGATTCCAGCGCTAAGTTAGAAAACTCTCTACCAACAGAATAAAGTGAGGACAGGGTATAGTGAGCCGTCCCCTGCTCCAGCAGGTCCATCTTCTCCATGGCTTCTCTCTAGACTGGACCTGAGAGATACCATCAGTGTTCTTGAATTTCTTTTGCTCAGTTATCAAGTTCTCTGCCCTTCCCCGTCCTTAGGCCCTGGTAATAATGTACATTGTGTTGCTGGTAGCAGGACCTGAGCTTCACTGGCTCTTGAAGGAGGGTATAGGATAGTAGAGTAGAAAAAGTAAAGTAGAGAATGGTGGAGATATCTTTTGGGGGAGGCACTTTAACACAGCAGCTCTGTACCCTGGAGGCAGCTGCTGAGGTTCAGGTCCTGGTGTCATCTTGGGGAAGTTAAATTTAACTTCTTTGATCCTCCATTTCCTTTTCTGTAAAATAGGAATAATAATAGTACATATATCATGTGAGTCTGTGCAGATTTGGTGGAATAATGAATGGAAAGCCTAGTACCGTCAGTGCCTGGCCCCAGGGAGTGTTCAGTAACTGGTGATTGTCATTAGTTCTGTTACCTCTCCTACCTCACTGCTAAAAATGGTGCTTTTGTCAGCACTGTGGGTCACCCATGTCCTCACAAGAGCTCAGTTCAGTACCCTACCTCAGAGCAGAGCCAGCATGGCCCGTTTCTCAGACTCCATCCCATCAGAGGCTTTCTTCAGGGTTCAAGGAACTCACCAGTAAAATGCAGAGAATCATAAGAACTCAGAGGATTACTGTGAGGATGAAGTAAGATATAATGTATACGAAAGTGGTTTTATGAACTGTAAAGTAGGGTGTATAAGTAAAGCATTTTTATACGCATTATGCTTTTTTGTTTGCTTTTTTCTTTTTTGCCTTTTGTGCTTTTAAATTTTTTCTAATTTTTATGCTTTTTAAAAGCTTTTTGCTTTTTTAAACTTCTTTTTACTAATTTGTTTTTTTAAAATGGATATTTTTCTTAATAGGACATATTCTCACCACCCAGGAATCCTAGCATGTACATAGACTTAATTGATGAGGGGAGATGGCAGTGTTCCCAGACCATCTGTGAAGGGTCTGAGTTTTCTGCTTCTATATTTACAGGCCCCTAATTGCTAAGAAGAATCCTAAGATCCCAATGTCTAAGATGATGACCATCCTTGGGGCCAAGTGGAGAGAGTTCAGCGCCAACAACCCCTTCAAGGGGTCAGCAGCTGCTGTGGCGGCGGCAGCAGCAGCAGCAGCAGCAGCTGTAGCTGAGCAGGTGTCAGCTGCTGTCTCATCAGCCACCCCCATAGCACCTTCAGGACCCCCTGCCCTTCCACCACCCCCTGCTGCTGATATCCAGCCCCCACCCATCCGAAGAGCCAAAACCAAAGAGGGCAAAGGTAGAGAACCTCTCTTCTTCTAACCACTGTCACCCAGCCTTCCATACTGCATGTCTTCAAATTATAGTCGAGATCTCTTGCCTTCCTAGCCCTGCTTGCTGGAGAAGAAATGCTTTCTAGCAAGTGGGTCTTAGTGAAACCGTAGCCCACAGAGGAGTCCAGAGGACCCTGTGAGCTCTATTGTTACAGGATGTGTCATGACCTCTGCTTTTTCTCCCTTCACCCCCACTCCTCATTCAGGTCCAGGCCATAAGAGGAGGAGTAAGAGCCCCCGAGTGCCTGACGGACGCAAGAAACTTCGGGGAAAGAAGATGGCACCACTCAAAATCAAACTAGGGCTGCTGGGTGGCAAGAGGAAGAAGGGAGGCTCGGTGAGTGACTGCCTCCCTGTCTGCTAAACACCTGGAGGTCAAGGGCTGGGGTCCAGAGATAGGGGTCCATGACGGCAACTGGAGCAGGAAGCCAAAGGCCTGGGGAGGGGAATGGAATCAAGTCTGTCTTGCTGACAGCCATGGGGCTATGGGCAGTATGTTTTTCAGAGTGACGAGGGCCCTGAACCAGAGGCTGAGGAGTCAGACCTGGACAGTGGCAGTGTCCACAGTGCCTCAGGCCGCCCTGATGGCCCTGTCCGTGCCAAAAAACTAAAGAGAGGCCGGCCAGGAAGGAAGAAGAAGAAGGGTAAGAGATGTTGGCTTTGTGTGTTCTTGTCAGTCTGCCTCCTTCTAATTCCTTTGTTGTCTTTCTTATTTTCAATTTTGACTTTTCTATTCAACCCTTCTCTCTCTCTTTCTCTTTTTTTCTCTCTCCCTCCCCCCTCCCCCCAATCCCTGCCTCTTTCCCTTCCCTTACCCCCATTCCCTTTGCCTCCACTGGGGTATATGACAGTCCTGGGCTGTCCTACAGTGCCCGGGGAGGAGGAGGTTGATGGCTACGAGACGGATCACCAGGACTACTGTGAGGTGTGCCAGCAGGGTGGGGAAATTATTCTGTGTGACACCTGCCCTCGTGCCTACCACCTCGTCTGCCTTGATCCTGAGCTTGACCGGGCTCCTGAGGGCAAATGGAGCTGCCCCCACTGTGTGAGTACCTGGTGCCCAGAGTCTTATGGCTCTCAGGACCTACCTACCTGTCTCGCTCCTCTTTGGTTTCAGTTATCCTTTTCCTGCCCCTAGATGCCTGGGCTTATCAATAGCAGATGTTCAAGTGTCCAGAATCCTAGTTTGTTCCTTTCTCCTATCCCTTTACCCCAGAATCAACATTTTTGGAAACCAGGGTGTCCTGTTCCTTAGTTCCCACCAGTCTTCTCTGTACTTGTAAGATTCAGTTGTCCTGTCTTTGCTTGTATCTTCCAATCTCACTCTTTATTGCTTTCTTCCATCTGTCTATGTGTCTGTCCTTGGCCTCCCAGGAGAAGGAAGGGGTACAGTGGGAGGCCAAAGAAGAGGATGAAGAATACGAAGAGGAGGGAGAAGAAGAAGGGGAGAAGGAAGAGGAGGATGATCACATGGAGTACTGCCGTGTGTGCAAGGATGGTGGGGAGCTCCTGTGCTGTGATGCTTGCATCTCCTCCTACCACATTCATTGTCTGAACCCTCCCCTGCCTGACATCCCCAATGGTGAATGGCTGTGTCCCCGATGCACGGTGAGTGGAAACATCTCCTCTCAGTGTTTACTGTCAGACCCAACCCCTCCAGCCATCACTGGAGCTCAAACATCCAGCTATTCCTTTCTGTGCTCTCCCCGACCCTTGTGGGACCGCTATCCTCTAATCTAATAATGGATTCTTTCTGCATTTTTCTTTCCTCTTTCTTGTATATGTCCATCCCAAAGTGCCCCGTGCTGAAGGGTCGTGTACAGAAGATCCTGCATTGGCGATGGGGGGAGCCACCTGTGGCAGTGCCAGCCCCTCAACAGACAGATGGGGATCCTGATGTCCCACCCCCCCGTCCCCTTCAAGGCAGATCGGAGCGAGAGTTCTTTGTCAAGTGGGTAGGACTGTCCTACTGGCACTGCTCCTGGGCAAAGGAGCTTCAGGTACAAGGGCCTCTCCTTTTCCTCTGCCTGTGACCCTCCACTCCCTGCCATTCTCTTACCCGACTCTCTTACCCCTCTGTTCTTGGGGCTTTCTTACCTTTTGTCTTGCCTCTCATTTCAGGCCTCTCTCTGGTCCTCATACCCTGCCTACTTGTTTAGTTTCCGTATATGATTCCCTTGGTCTCCAGTCCTCTTTCTCAATCTCCATTAGCTTTCTTCCCTTAGATATAATGTAGTCTTTCTTAAGTTTGTCTCTTTCCTTTTCTCTCTTTTTCCATGTTTTATCAATATCCCCTATCTTAATAATAACCCCATTCCCTGCACCCTTTTCCTCATTTCATCCCCACCCAGGCCCTGTCTTCTGAGTCTGTTATGTCTGTTTGATTTTGTTTACTCTCTTGCTTTGGCCTTTACCAATTTGTCTCTCATCCCAGCCTCTTTCATAGCTCCCTTTCCCCATCCCATTGCCCCTGCTGGCCTCTTTTGTATTCCCCATCGTCCTTTCTGGATATTGGGACTATCTGTTCCCCTTTCCTCTGCATCAGCTGGAGATTTTCCATTTGGTAATGTACCGAAACTACCAACGGAAGAATGACATGGATGAGCCTCCACCCCTGGACTATGGCTCTGGGGAGGATGACGGGAAGAGTGACAAGCGCAAGGTGAAAGATCCACACTATGCTGAGATGGAGGAGAAGTACTATCGCTTTGGCATCAAGCCAGAGTGGATGACCGTCCACCGTATCATCAACCACAGGTGAATTCTCAGTCTGTGGGAAGGCTGACCTGGGATATGACACTATTCTTATTGTGAAGGCTCCATGTTCGCATTTGTTTGTTGATTAACCACATTATTGATCTAGCCTTGATAACTCCTGCTGGAGCTTCAACCCTTCTGGCCTTGTTTCCTCCAGGAGGACAGGAGAAACCAGGAGAAAAGTCTAGCCCAGCACTGCCCCTTTTGTCCTTACCTTCTCTAATCTCTAGTAGCATAGACATGGCACATGGGACTGGGGATGGGGGCATGAAAGCAGAACATGAGAAATGTGATTCATCCAGACCAATGTTCTGAGTATTTCTTTTTCATAGTACTTATTACTGCCTAACATTATGTTTATTTATTTCAATGCTGCCTTCCCCCATAGAGTATGAGTTCCATGAGGAAAATACTGGCTGGGTGAACAAATGACGTTGGAATGTTTTGTGACAGTAGATTTTAGGACTCCATCCTAAAAAGGCTAGCATGGTACTTCAACCATTGTAAACTCCCTTCTAGCAGTCCACCATTTGGGGTTAGGTGACAAATTCTGCATGTTTGCTAATAATTGCATTTATCAGGCCTACTTCATGTTTGTGATCAATGTTGTTTTTCTCTTCCTGCTCCTCCTCTTGGCCCCCTGCCCCCAGTGTGGATAAAAAGGGGAATTACCACTATCTGGTGAAGTGGAGGGACTTGCCATATGACCAGTCCACGTGGGAAGAAGATGAAATGAACATCCCTGAATATGAAGACCATAAGCAAAGCTACTGGAGACACCGGTGAGGGAGAAAGGTCATGAATCAGTGGGAGTCAGGCTGGTGGCATGGAAGCTGAACCTCTAGCATGAAGTAGGGACAGATCCAGTCTAGAGTTTAGGGTAGTGGCAACCTGGGCTGAGTGGTTTGAGATGGTGAAGAGGCAGTGGAAGGAATGGAAATAAGATCTGCCCTGTAATGGGTAAGAGGATGCTTAGGTGTGAGGAGGGTTGCCTCTTGGGATAAAACCCAAAGGGCAATGGTTAAGAGCCTGGAAGAAAGGAAATGTGAGAAAATCTAGGTTATGGATAGTGGGAGGTAGGTCTGGAATGGATTAAGAAGAGAAAAGGCAATATCCCAAGGACTAGGCCTCATTTAGACCCACTCTTTTCCCAGAGAACTAATTATGGGGGAGGATCCCGCCCAGCCCCGCAAGTATAAGAAGAAGAAGAAGGAGCTGCAGGGTGATGGGCCTCCCAGTTCTCCTACTAACGACGTGAGTCCTTTCACTTGGCCTTTCTCCTGTTTCTGGAACCATGGTGATTGAAGAGTTCCTGGAGGTTATTGACAGAACTCCCAGAATTTCAACAAGCTCTTTGAACAGTGTAGCTCTTCCTTTAGTATTCTGCCTTGCCCCAAGAGTGGCTAGCAATTTTGGCATAAGAGTGAGAGGCACTAGAGATAGCCCACTTGGGGCTCTTTCACCATCTAGCCCTTCCCTACAGTGCTGCTGGGTATTGTTTTAAGAAATGAGGGGGAGGGAGTAAAGACTAGAACTTTCATAAACTCAGGTCATAGTAGAGGGAATTGTAATCCAACTCAGTATCAGGGCCAGGGAGGAAGAGACCAAAACCAGAGGAGCTGTTGACTGTTTCCTTGAGCTTTCTGACTTCTTGACTCTGCAGCCTACAGTGAAATACGAGACTCAGCCACGGTTTATCACAGCCACTGGAGGCACACTGCACATGTATCAGCTGGAGGGGCTGAACTGGCTACGCTTCTCGTGGGCCCAGGGCACGGACACAATTCTGGCTGATGAGATGGGGCTGGGCAAAACCATACAAACCATCGTCTTCCTCTACTCGCTCTATAAAGAGGTGCTGGATTCTAGCTCCTGATGGGGATAGCTGGGCTGAGACCTAGCCTGGACTAGGAGAGGGGGAGAGCAGAGGGGTGTGGCAGGCAGGGGACTGCGGTATACAACCTCAAGCCTGACTAATGGGCTCCCCACCTTTGACTCCCAGGGCCACACAAAAGGTCCCTTCCTGGTGAGTGCTCCACTCTCAACCATCATTAACTGGGAACGGGAGTTCCAGATGTGGGCACCCAAGTTCTATGTGGTGACATACACGGGTGACAAAGATAGCCGGGCCATCATTCGTGAGAATGAGTTCTCCTTTGAGGACAACGCCATCAAAGGTGGCAAGAAAGCTTTTAAGATGAAGGTAAGCCCCTCTACCTTATCTCTAAGACCCTCAGAACTGTTATTTCTTTGCCCCAACTAGGAATTCAATTCCTTTATTCCCCTTTCTCCCTCCTTTTCTCCACCTGTCCTTGCACCTCTTCACTCCCATCCTAGGGATATGGCAGGTACTCCCCAGGGGTATACTTGGGTCTGTCAGTACTGGACATGAGGGTAGAAGTTTGGGGGTTGTGATCAATAATCCCTGCTTAGAGTTGAAGTCAGAGTACACAATAATGGCTCGTTTTGGGACTCAACAGCCAGGACAAGGTGTATGAGTGAAGAATGGGGGATGGGCATACAGGTGCATGGGTGTCAGGTAGCAGCCAAGTGGGGAATGGTTGTGTTGGCAGAGGGAGGCACAGGTGAAGTTCCATGTTCTCCTGACATCATATGAGCTGATCACCATCGACCAAGCAGCACTTGGCTCCATCTGCTGGGCCTGTCTTGTGGTAGATGAAGCCCATCGACTTAAGAACAACCAGTCCAAGGTGAGTGAGATTCCTGGACCTGAGAAACTTGGAGCTATGGGCTACCACTTACCCTGGTCCTTAAAGTTCTGGGAGGCAGGGTTCCTGGGAACCTCTGGGGAGAAGTCCAAGTTAGAAGAAGAAGAGGACCAGGGATTTGGGGCCTTTGATTATGAGGGAAATGGGAGCCAGGGTGGGGGGTAGTCAGGGAAAGGTCGATGCTGTGGGTTAACCACTTGCCACTGATAAGCCCTTTCTCCTGCCTTTTCTTGCCCCATCTTCTAGTTTTTCAGGGTCCTCAATGGCTATAAGATAGATCATAAGTTGCTGCTGACAGGGACCCCACTGCAGAATAATCTGGAGGAGCTCTTCCATCTGTTGAACTTCCTCACTCCAGAGAGGTTTAAGTAAGTGGAGTGTCTAAAATGATCTGGTGGAGGATTAATCTGAGGTGGAGAATAGAGCCTGAGATCAGGGGCAAAGAACTTGACAACGTGTTCACTTCCTTCTTTTCTTCTGGCTGTTAGTAACTTGGAGGGCTTCCTGGAGGAGTTTGCTGACATATCCAAAGAAGACCAGATTAAGAAACTGCATGATTTGCTGGGGCCACACATGCTGCGGAGGCTCAAGGCGGATGTCTTTAAGAACATGCCAGCCAAAACAGAGCTCATCGTTCGAGTGGAGCTGAGCCCCATGCAAAAGTGAGATGCAAGACGTACTAGACTAGTGATTGGGGATTTGGCAGCAGTTTTCCAAGTGTAATATTGTAATTGTTTCCTTTATTATGTCTCTTCTATGCCCCTATCCTGGCTTTTAGGAAATACTACAAGTACATCTTGACTCGAAATTTTGAGGCCTTGAATTCTCGAGGCGGTGGGAACCAAGTGTCTCTGCTTAACATCATGATGGACCTTAAGAAGTGCTGCAACCATCCATACCTCTTTCCTGTGGCTGCTATGGTAGATACAAAGAGCAGGGAACTGATCAAATGCCTGGTTCTCAGCATTTAAGTAGGGGCCTAGGGAAGGGGTGGGTGTTGACCCCTAGGGGTGGGGCTAGGCTGGGAGGCCAGGAATTGCATCCCTGAGAGAAAGGGCTCAAAGAAAGGCTTGGAAGCTAGATTTGGGCTTCTGGCTTTCTAGGCACGGTAAGAACATGGGGACATGTTTCCTGACCCTCTCCTCTTCCTTATTCTTCTCTTCTTTTCAGGAGTCCCCAAAACTCCCCAGTGGGGCTTATGAGGGTGGGGCACTTATTAAGTCGTCTGGGAAGCTCATGCTGCTGCAGAAAATGTTGCGGAAGCTGAAGGAGCAAGGACACAGAGTACTCATCTTCTCGCAGGTGACCCATCCCCTTAACTCTCTTTTTATATCTGCTTTCTGTTCCCTCTCTTTACCTTCCAGACTTTAATTCCTTACCTCCTTCCTGTTCCTGCTCTGGTATGATAGATTAGGAGGTTCTACCTGTAAGAGTTTCTGGTATAGCTAGTTCATTCTTGGCTTATGATCCCTGTTCTTAAGTCTGTTGGAAGTTTTAGTCCAGCTCCTTTTAAGATGACTGTGGGAAGGGTGTGGGTTAGCCATCTGCCTCCTCCTGGGGGGTCTCTGGGACTGGTACTATTTCTTAACCTTATGGGAAGGTGAAGGGCACAGACCCTTTGGAAATTTGATTAAAGCTATGGATCCATTCTCCAGAAAACTGTACATATAATTATATAATTTCATACAAATTTTCAGGCTGTTTCTAAATTTCCCTGAAAACTTTTCATGGGTCTCAGAGAAGAACCTCTGCCATAGGAGAAATGATCTTAAATCAAGAGAGTGCGGCAAGAATATGGAATAATGAGGAGAGCTGGGGAGTAGGGGAATAGCTGTCTTAAGG
Source organism: Lepilemur ruficaudatus (assembly GCA_963574885.1). Lineage (NCBI taxonomy): Eukaryota > Metazoa > Chordata > Mammalia > Primates > Lepilemuridae > Lepilemur > Lepilemur ruficaudatus. Next base: position 12,244 of record CAUYRT010094381.1, on the reverse strand, counting down.
TAGCTTAAGAAAGGGCAGAGGTTCAAGTGTAAGGATTGGGGCTGAGTTAGAGTGAAGGGATACTTAGACTAGACAGGCCATCCCACTGACTCATCATTCCAGACTCCTTCCTTTTCTCTTGTTCTAGATGACCAAAATGTTAGACTTGCTAGAGGACTTCTTAGACTACGAAGGCTATAAATATGAGCGTATTGATGGTGGTATCACCGGTGCCCTAAGGCAGGAGGCCATCGATCGGTTCAATGGTGAGGGGAGATGCCTTGGTCCCTGGTAGGCGTGGGAGGCCCAAGGAACCTGTGCTAGGTCCTTGGTATGGAAGGGGGACTGATGTGGGGGGATATTGGACACCTAGGCTTTAAGTTGGGGCCATGGTTGTTTGTAGTCAGGGAACATCTAAGAGCAGATGGACAAAACTACTGGGTCCAAGAAAAACTTGATCTCCTAACTCTCACTTTCTAGCTCCTGGGGCCCAACAATTCTGTTTCCTCCTGTCCACCCGAGCTGGGGGCCTGGGCATCAATCTGGCCACTGCTGACACTGTCATCATCTTCGATTCTGACTGGAACCCCCATAATGACATCCAGGTGGGAACTCAAATCCTGGAACCCCTGCACCACTTAGCAAGGAGATGTGGGATCACAGAGGAGGGGAATGTTCTCTGGGGTCAGGGAGGGGAGAAGACCGTTTTATGCCAGACTTCTTTGTCATCCATGTGGGCAGTTTCTCCCCTGCCACTTCTCTGGCCCACCCCCACTTTCTCCCACCTTGCAGGCCTTCAGCCGGGCTCATCGGATCGGCCAGGCCAACAAAGTGATGATTTACCGGTTTGTGACTCGAGCGTCAGTGGAAGAGCGAATCACGCAAGTGGCCAAGAGAAAGATGATGCTGACACACCTAGTGGTGCGGCCTGGGCTGGGTTCCAAGGCAGGCTCCATGTCTAAGCAGGAGCTCGACGACATCCTCAAATTTGGTACTGAGGAGCTGTTTAAGGATGAAAATGAGGGTGAGAACCTTTTTTGCAGCTCCATGAGAGCAGGCTCTTGCTCTCTTCGTGAGCACTTCTCTTCTCAGCCCCCTGGGATGGGGGAGGGATTCTTCTCTGCAGCCTTTGAAGAAGAGCGTTTTTTTCAGTACTTCCTGGAGGGAGGTTGGCCTCTTTCCTTGCCTGCAGGGTTAAAACAAAAAAACCTCAACATTGGCTCCTAAGGAAAGAGCCTTCTCCAGGGCTCCCTGAAAAGGAAGCAGAGTAGAGGCTTTCCTCTGGCCTTTCTAAGTTGTGCTTAAGGTTGGAACCAAGATTTCCCTTTTGCTCACCAGGGGAGAACAAGGAGGAGGACAGCAGTGTGATTCACTATGACAATGAGGCCATCGCTCGGCTGTTGGACCGGAATCAGGACGCAACTGAGGACACCGATGTGCAGAACATGAACGAGTATCTCAGCTCCTTCAAGGTGGCACAGTATGTTGTGCGGGAAGAAGACAAGGTGAGAGGCTTTGGGGCCAGACGTGGTCTATCTAAGGCCATCCCTGAAGGGCAGCATCCTCTACTGGGCTTTGAAATAGGAGAGCCCCCTTTCATTCTTATTTTTTATTTGTTTTCTTACCCTAATACCCAGCAAAGAGCAGTAGTGGATCTCAAATGACTTCTTAGTCTAACAGAGACTTAGGCACAGAAGGTACTGGTAAACACACACAAGGGTACTTTCTGAGTCAGGAGACCAGGAATTTTGTTGTGGCAGAAGGACTGGCGAAAAAGGAGGCCGCCAGCATTCATTCTCCTGCCCTTCAGATTGAGGAAATTGAGCGAGAGATTATCAAGCAGGAGGAGAATGTGGATCCTGACTACTGGGAGAAGCTTCTGAGGCATCACTATGAACAACAGCAGGAAGACCTAGCCCGGAATCTAGGCAAAGGCAAGCGGGTTCGCAAGCAAGTTAACTACAATGATGCTGCTCAGGAGGACCAAGGTGAGGACTGCCCCAGATGCAGGAAGTGAAAAGGGAAGAAGTGATGAGACTTGGAGGCTGGGGCTGTTTAGAGGAAAAAAGAAAGGCCCAGAGGTCAGAGCCTTTCCCTGCTAAAAGAGAGAGCTCAGGTATGGTCATTAGAAACTACCTGGAGACCAGGTGGATTTACAGGTGATTTAAACTATCTGGTGGTTGCAAAGGGATCCTGTGGACACACAGGGGTGATTGCTTAGAGAGTAGGGTCAGTAGGAATCAGGGAGGCAGAACGAGAGGTGCTCAGAGACTAAAGGTGGGTGGTGATGGATAGAGATGGTTCAGGACACGTGGCTCTACAGTCAGACTGTGGGCAGTGATCCAGCAACCATCAGAGGGGCCAAGGCCAGAGTAGAGGTAGATGAGTCTCCCAGGGAGGAATCCAGCCAGGAAGAGCCCCAGCACAGGCTTATCCAGGTAGTCCTCCCTGACCACTGAGCCCTCTACCCTCACAGATAACCAGTCAGAATATTCTGTGGGATCAGAGGAGGAGGACGAAGACTTTGATGAACGTCCTGAAGGTAGCATCTGTTTTCCTGACTCTACCTCAGCTCTTCCCATTTCATTTTCCAGGTTCCTTTAAGCCCACTGTTTTTATGCAAATAAAAAATGCTTTTTTTTTGGAAAAACTAAAGATTGCAAATAAGGAGAAAGGAAGAAACGTTCATAATCTCTCCAACTGTTAAAATTTGGAGTGTATAACCACGTAGGCTTTAATGCCTAGGTCAAGAAAGTTTACATCATTTTATATTCCCACTGGTAATCTTGCCTGTGTCAAATATTTGCTATTCATTTTTAAATATAACTTGATTTTTTTAAGGCTCACTGGGTTAATGGTTTTGGAAGTGCTTGGAAAAGAATTAGAAGTGCCTCAAACATGACACCACTGTTTTTGTGTTCTATATCTTGTGGGAATGGGAGTGTTGAGGGAGGACTGGTGCTTAGAGGAGATGGATCAACTAACCATTGTCAACCCCACCCTCAGGGCGTCGACAGTCAAAGAGACAACTCCGGAATGAAAAGGATAAGCCACTGCCTCCACTTCTAGCCCGAGTTGGGGGCAACATCGAGGTGAGAGTTGTGCCCAGACCTCTCTGAGTGCTCTAAGGAGAGAATGAGGGTTAGGGGTTGGAAATTAGGGCCTGGGTCACTGATGACAGAAAGAACCAAGATCTGTGGCCCCTGGACATTCATCACCACTGCTTCCTTGCCCCACCCTCAGGTACTGGGATTCAACACTCGTCAGCGGAAGGCTTTCCTCAATGCCGTGATGCGCTGGGGGATGCCGCCACAGGATGCCTTCACTACACAGTGGCTGGTGCGGGACTTGAGGGGCAAGACTGAGAAGGAGTTCAAGTGAGTGTGGGTGACATGGAGCTGAGTTGGGTGCAAGGGCAAGAGCTTTGGGTGTTACTTTCTTCCTCTTGGCTGCCATATGATGTGACCTTACTCAACTGATCATCACCCTCCCTGCCATACAATGCCTCCTGGCTTGGTTTCCTGGGGGGTGGACTCAGCCTACTCCACCTCCTCTCAGCCAAGCCTAGAGTAGAGGGGCCAGGCATCCTCTTCGGGGGAGAGGCGTTTACGTAAGGAGCCTCGCCTGGGCTGTTCTAGCCTCACATTTACTTGGCCACCATAACCTGGCAGGAGGAGCTGGTGAAAAGGATGAAGAGCTGACTGATGGGGCCCAGGAACAAAGTACCCAGAGCAAGGAGACAGGAAAGACAGGGGAGAGGCCATTGGGCAGTTACAGTTTAAAGGGCTGGTAACAGAGTGAAAGGTCCAAGGGAGCCCTGGAGCACCTGGGGAGTTTGGGATTTAGGGGTTCAGTAATCCCTGTGCCTCCCTCACTGCCCTGTACCCCTAATAAGGCTTCCCTACCCTCTTCTCACTCCTATGCTCCTTAGGGCCTATGTGTCTTTGTTCATGCGCCATCTATGTGAGCCTGGGGCAGACGGTTCTGAAACTTTTGCTGATGGGGTCCCTCGGGAGGGACTGAGTCGCCAGCAGGTGTTGACCCGCATTGGAGTCATGTCTCTCGTCAAGAAGAAGGTATCAGTCTTCCTCTCACCCAAATAATCAAGGTGGTCACTTAGGCTCTGTCCTTCCTCTACCTTCTGTCCCTGAGTTCTAGACTCATGCTGATGTAAGACAGAGGGCACCAGGGCTTCCTGCGTGTCCATTGCCTGGAGCTGACCCCATCCCTCTACCCCAGGTGCAGGAGTTTGAGCACATCAATGGGCGCTGGTCAATGCCAGAGCTGATGCCTGACCCCAGTGCTGACTCCAAGCGTTCTTCCAGAGCCTCCTCTCCTACCAAAACGTCCCCCACCACTCCTGAGGCTTCTGCTACCAACAGTCCCTGCACCTCTAAACCTGGTAATCAGGAGTCAGAATGACAGGAGAGACAAAAATGGGGTTAGGAGTTGGGGTAGGGAAACTTCTGCCTTCCTCACTCTGCCTTCTCTATAGCTACTCCAGCTCCAAGTGAGAAAGGAGAGGGCCTAAGGACACCTCTTGAGAAGGAGGAAGCTGAAAACCAGGAGGAGAAGCCAGAGAAGAATAGCAAAATTGGGGAGAAGATGGAGACGGAGGTGTGTGGCTACCTGGCTTCCCCCAGGGAGGAGTAGTGGGGGGGTCTTGAATACCAGGTGCCTGGGGGACCTCTCGTTCATCCTGACTCCCTTGTCCTCTTCTAGGCTGATGCCCCCAGCCCAGCCCCATCTCTTGGGGAACGGCTGGAGCCAAGGAAGATTCCTCTGGAGGATGAGGTGCCAGGCGTACCTGGAGAGATAGAGCCTGAACCTGGGTACCGAGGGGACAGAGAGAAGTCAGGTAGGTTCATGGCCTTAGGGATGATGGGGGATTAGAACATGGTGGTTCCATTTTCTGGGATCAGGGGATGAGGGTGACATTCTCCCTTCCTATCCCCTGCCCCTTCCCACAGCCACAGAATCGACGCCAGGAGAAAGGGGGGAGGAGAAGCCGTTGGATGGACAGGAGCACAGGGAGAGGCCGGAGGGGGAAGCAGGGGATTTGGGCAAGAGAGGTAATGGGTGGAAGGAATGGACCTCTGGGTCCGAGAGGGCATCAGGGGAGGTGGAGTCTTGGGGAGTGAATGCTTGGGTCCTGGGTGGGTAGCTGCTCAGTACAGTACAGGTAGTAAGTAGTCTTGGGGCCTGGGAGTAGACTGTCCTGAGTCATGAGCTTTGCCCCATCTGTCCTAGCAGAAGATGTAAAAGGTGACCGGGAGCTTCGACCAGGGCCTCCTCGAGATGAGCCACGGTCCAATGGGCGACGTGAGGAGAAGACAGAGAAGCCCCGGTTCATGTTCAATATCGCAGATGGTGGTTTCACAGGTGGGGAGAGTTCTTGCTGCTCTCTGTTCCTCAGTGGGATTTGCTCACCCTCATGGAGTTGCTCATTTTTGCCAGAGGCTTCCTGCTACCTTTAATTCCAAGTAACTTCCAATGAAGTGGTGCATGCTGACTCTGATCCTTGCTGTAAATCTTTAAGTGTACCCCCTAATGCCAAAGCTGTCTCTAATTCCACCTTTATTCTTAATCCTAACTTGAACCTTGTTCACAAGGTTCATTCCTAACCCCTAGCTTCACCTTTACCCATTCTTCTTATGAAGCTCTTAGTACTCTTCCATTATTCTGTTTCCCCATCTCTACCTGTCTTTTGGGCTGGGTATGGTTTACAAACCTCTGATGCCCTCTTCTGTCTGCTGCCCTCTTTTCAGAGCTTCACACACTATGGCAGAATGAGGAACGGGCAGCTATTTCCTCGGGGAAACTCAATGAAATCTGGCATCGAAGACATGACTATTGGCTTCTGGCTGGGATTGTCCTGTATCCTTTGATACAAATACAAGAAGAAAAGGTTCTCTCAACCTGGAGAGAGAGGAACTATAGTGAAGACAAGTTCATACCCAGGGAAGGGGTGTTCATGGCATTCTTTGGGGAGATCAGGTCAAAGGGAAGAAGTGTTTGCAGCGAAGCCCATCCCTGTTAAATTCCTTGATGGTCCCCTTTCCTTCATCTGCAGCCATGGCTATGCACGGTGGCAAGACATCCAGAATGATGCTCAGTTTGCCATTATCAACGAGCCATTTAAAACTGAAGCTAACAAGGGGAACTTTCTGGAGATGAAAAATAAGTTCCTGGCCCGGAGGTTCAAGGTGGGAATGAGGGAGGAGAGGAACAGGGTTGTAGAGGGGCTTGGGTCAGAAGTGAGACCAGATCTGGTTAGAACCTAGGGAAGAAGGTTGAGGCAATGCTTGAGGCCAAGACCAAAGTGTAACCTTGTGTTTGAGACTCTGGTCAGGGTTAGGTTGATGCTGTGTTGTAGTTGGTATGGAACTGGGGTGCTCTGGGCCAGCAGTGAGGGCAGGGTGGGTCTCCAGTGCTGTGTGTGTCCCCTCCTTCGCTTACCCACTGCTGGCAGAGCCCTGTGTTCAACCCCCAACCCCTGTTCCCTCAGCTCCTGGAGCAGGCGCTGGTGATCGAGGAGCAGCTGCGGCGGGCGGCCTACCTGAACCTGTCACAGGAGCCGGCGCACCCCGCCATGGCCCTCCACGCCCGCTTCGCCGAGGCCGAGTGCCTGGCCGAGAGCCACCAGCACCTCTCCAAGGAGTCGCTGGCGGGGAACAAGCCGGCCAACGCCGTCCTGCACAAGGGTAAGGGCCGCGGCGGCCCCGCGCGGGGGAGGGCCCACAACGCTGCGTAAGTCTTCACCCCGCACCCCTCAAAATCTTCCCCCCCAACCCTTTTACCCTCCAAACCACCCCCCTCTGACCTCTAACCCCGCCCCTGACCCACCTGGCACCCCCTTGATTTTTAGCCTCTAGGACTTGTGCAAGCCAACCCTCATCCATACTTGATAGTATTCACATCAGTGCCTAATAAAGAGACCTCCCCAGACTCCATGTCCCCTCCACACAGTGGGACCTCTTCACTGGCGGTAGAACTGCACGCCTGCCATACTGCTAGCACCATCTAGTTCGGGACCTTGGCCTATATTATATGCCACAAAAATCCTTGGCTCTGATCCCACAAATCACATTCCCTCACATCTCATTCACCCCATGAGGCAGAAACTACCACCCATCTGACCTTCTGACCCTACCCCACAAAACTTCCCTTTGACCTTCAACCCTTCCTCCCATCCCCTCTTACTGTGACAACGATAGATGAAATCCCAGAGCCCTCTAACCATCTAATCCTGTCTGATGTAGTGACTGACTCCTGGCCCCTTTGATCCCTGTTCTAATCCCTTGAATCCGTAATACTGACCTTCTAACCTCCCTCGCCCCTTACATATTAAAACCTTGATTCCTTAAAGCTTTGGTACCACTTACCACCTCCCATGCCTCCTATTTCCTCCCCGTCATCCCCAACCCTAAACCTGGCTCTTCCAGTATGGGATGTTCTGACAACTCCCCGCCCCCATGTCTTCCGATGTCCTCCCCTCTCTCCCTGTTTTCCATATTCCCTTTTCCTTACTTCCTTCTCTCCATCTGTCCTCTGTGGTGATCTGGTCTCTCTCTTTTCCTGACACTTTTTCTTTTCCTCTGAGTTGCTTCCTTTTTTTGTCTACTTATGTCACTTTCTTGGTTTCTGGTTCTTTGACGTCTATGTCGTCTTCTTTTTCTGACTATATCTGTCCATCTGACTCCTCTCTTTTCCTGGCTCCATCTCTTTCTTTCTCTGTCTTTCTCTTGCCCTTCTTTCTCCGTGGCCCGGGCCCCAGTTCTGAACCAGCTGGAGGAGTTGCTGAGCGACATGAAGGCGGACGTGACCCGCCTGCCAGCCACGCTGTCCCGAATACCCCCCATCGCAGCCCGCCTTCAGATGTCCGAGCGCAGCATCCTCAGCCGGCTGGCCAGCAAGGGCACGGAGCCTCACCCCACACCGGTAACCCTCTTTCCCCCTAACTCATTTTCCCTGTTGGTGTTCCTCCTGCACACATACAAACACTTACATCAGAATCCTATACAATGTGGAAAAACAACTTGATAGAACACAGTCTGCACCCTTGAGTGAGTCTCCCTGCCTGTATGTTACACCCTCAGTAGTTCTGGAGTGTGGCTCATAATGTCTCCCCTACAGCTTCCTCTCACAGACTGTGGACTAACTCTTAACTTCAGCTTGTTCTCTATTCCAGGCCTTCCCCCCGGGTCCCTACGCTACACCTCCGGGCTACGGGGTGGCGTTCAGCACCGCACCCATAGGGGCCCTGGCCGCCGCAGGCGCCAATTACAGCCAGATGCCTGCAGGGTCCTTCATCACAGGTCAGCTGGTGGTTTCCTACTCCCTGCTTCTCCCTCTCCTCCTTTACCAAGCTTCATCCCTGCTCAGCTGCCCTTTCACTGCTCCAGTGCATCTCATGTCCTTGGCCATATCCAGTGTGTTATGGAGTAGAGTTGTTCTGGGCTTTGTTCTTTCCACCCCTTTCTTAAGCCCTCTTCTATCCCCATGGTCAAAACCTCCTCCAGGGTTTTAGTGGTTCTGTGGTTTGGTATCCTCTACCCAAGCCTCCTCCAACTGGGTTACTTCAAATAAGAGTGAATATGAAATCAGAAGGGGTATGGTGAGAGTTAGAACATGTTCAATCATGTGGTACAAAGTGGAATCTCAGGGAGAGGGGTTCATCCTGGTCTTCCCACCCAAAATTACCTGGGACAAAAGGAAGTGGCAGGAGGTGACCTAAAAGTGAGACTATAGTATTGCCAGAAAGTGATGTTTGGGAGTGATGTGGGGATTGACCTTTCCTTACCCCCTTCCCAAACAGCCGCCACCAACGGCCCTCCAGTGCTGGTGAAGAAGGAGAAGGAAATGGTGGGGGCATTGGTGTCAGACGGGCTGGATCGGAAGGAGCCCCGAGCCGGGGAGGTGATCTGTATAGACGACTGACTGGATCCCAGGCCTGCCCTTCACCCAGGCCCCGTCCCCGAGGCCGACCCCCAACTCAGGCTCTGGGGCCTGCTGCCAACCCTCCGCCTTCCCCACCCCTTGGGTCACCGCTGGGCTAGGAGCCCCTTTGTCCCTCTCTACAGCTCCTCTCTTCAAGAAGGGCCCTTTGTCTTTCTCCACGCCCATGCACCTTTCCCACCAAGCTTTGAAGACTCTGCTGGTGAGAAGAGGTCTGGGTGGGAGATGGTTAGCAGGGTCTTCCAAGTACCTTTACCCACTGCCCCCCACCAAATATATGCAGCTTCCCAATAAATGGTTGTGGGGAGGAAAGAGGTGGAGCCTCCCCAGTCTTTTTTCCTGTAATATCAGCTCCATCTCCTGCAGAAATGGGGGATTAGCCTTGCCTGGCCTTTAGGAACTTTTATGGGGAAAAGAACTTTGAAGAGAGGAGGCAGACTTTTAGAGAGGGATGAAATTGAGCCTTGGGAGGGAAGAAGGGAAGAGAAGGGGTGGCTGCATGTTACCTTCCCCCACCTCTCCCCGTATGGAGGGTGGAGCAGTTACCAAGGAAGGGAGTCAATTGCTGTTCAGCCTCAGAATAAAGATGCCATTCACTGGCTCAGTTACCTCCTGTGTACCAGCATCTTGTGTTGGGAATCTTTTCCCCCCTCCCTAGGGACCAAGGACCACCCCTACAAAAAGAGTAATGGTTGGGCGATACTCCCTCAAGCCAAAGAGGAGCTCCCCAACCTGTTCTAGGAACCCAGGTAACCTAGAAGGGTGGGAGAGAATACAGCGGGCCAGACATGGAGGAAGCCCCCAGCTCTGGGGCTCAGTCCCTGGAGGACTTCTGCCCTCCTTCTTCATGGCCTGGATATAGACTAAATTTGAGTAGGTCAGGCAGGGGGCCTAGTCAGGGTCTTGGGACCTTACCTTGCCTTTGGGACCAGAGCAAAATAGTGGAGGGCAGGCTAGGGAGAGGTGGGCACATCCCCCTTCCCAGGAGGGGCCGGGGAGAGTGGCAGTTTGCATGGCGAACCCCCCACTTCCTCTTCGCTGCCCCTTCACTTTCTTGCTGCCCCTTTCCCAGTCTCTCTTCACACCCACTCCTGGTCTGTCCTGATCCCCTCTTCTGTATCAGGTTTATTGGTTGTACATATAAATTATACTTTCCTTTCTGTGTGCTCTGTTATTTTTGACTGGGGGGAGTTCTTGTTGGGGAGAGGGATAAAGAAGCATTGTTGCTTTCTGCCATTTCATATTATCCATCTTTTTCTTTTTTTAAAATCTTGTGACTTTGTCCTTTTCCTCATTTTTATCTCTTAGATCATTCACTAAAACTGAGGCTTTTTCCCAATCCCAGCCACATGATATGCTGTATAGAGATGGAGGGTGAGCAGCAAATACCTATGTGCCCTCTGGTTGAGCACACAGAGAATGGGACTTACTGGGCAGAGTGTGGTGGGAGGAGTGCCTGGACAAGATTCAAAACTGCCTCTTTTAGCCACGCTTTTGATCATCCTTTTCTCCTTCAAATTGCTTAGTTCCCCTCAGAGTCAGTAGAGGTCACTGCAGCTCCACAGGTTCAGTTCCAATATGAAGCAGAGGCATACACTTTTTTTAAGGAATTGAGAGCCAAACCTGCATAACTTGCCAAAAAATTTGAATTGCTAGACATGTCCTTGACATTTATTGTTCACTAACAGAGCCTCTCAGAGGCTGAAAGAAGCCACTATATTTTTTCAGAAAAGATATAAATCCAACAAATATTTATTGAGTACATACTATACATTAATACTGCTGTTGGCCCTGGAGATAAAACAGTCACAAGTCAGTCATTGCTCCCATGGAGCTTACACTCCAGTGGGGGACACCCACAAAACATCAAATATCAGAAAATAAAAAAAGTAAAAAAAGTGTTACCTTAGCAAAGGATGGGGGAAGGGGCTCTGCTATACTGAATTATGAGAAAGGCCTCCCCAAAGAGGACATTTAAGCTGAGACTTAAGGACAGGAAAATGGTTATAAAAATTGAGGTTTATACCTCATAAATATATGTAATTATGATTTGTCCATCAAAAATAATATTAACTTAAAAAGTCTGGAGACCCCTAAGAAAACTGAGGTTAATAAGTTCACATTTTCAACCAAGAAAAATGTAACAATAAGATTTCTTCAGCAATAGAAAGTTACTTTAAAACTTTCAGTAAAATAGTCTTATCAGTTATACCAATTGTGCTTTAAATATTCCACCTACAGATGGTGATACACTAGAGTCTAGAATCTAGACCAATTCTACTTAAATTTTTACACGCACACAGATCACCTGGGATTATGAAAATGCAGAGTCTGATTCAGGAAGTCTGGCGTGGGATCCTGAAATTCTGCACTTCTAGCAAGCTCCCAGTGACGCTGACACTGCTGGTCCTCGACTATGACTCTATTATCGTAAGATATTTACAAGATTTTAAAATAGAATCCATGGCACACAATAGGTGATGTCCCATTATGGGACACAAGTTTAAAATTATATGACTGTCTTTTTTCTGTACTGCCAGTGCTTCTCTGTGACTGTAAAGATAACACAGATAATAGCAAATTTTAAAATCTGATGCCTTTATCAAATGGCTCTCCCTTCCTACCTAGGCTCTAATTAGGTGCCTCACATAAATGCCTTTTGGAACTTCTCATACCTGCCCTACTGGCAGTTGAAAGGAGGTTCTAAATGAAGCAAGACTCCTAATCACATAGGCACAGAGGCATCTCAGTTTTTGGAACACAGAACTGGGAGTGGGGAGACAGTAGGCACCCTTTCGTGCCAGAGAAGTTAGATGAACATGACACAAAAATTAGCCTCTTCTCTCCTGTTCCATCTTTTTTAAAAAATTTCAAACCACTGGCAAAGAATTGCTAAAATAGGACCTGTTGCTCCCACACACCAGAACTACCCTGGACAAAAGCCAAAGTCAGCCTAAGAAAACTGCTTCCCACGGTAACGTAGGCTTTGTTTATATCATCCCTTGGCCACTCCATCCTGAAAATGTAAGGCTGGCACAGTTCGCAGATGGGGGCGAGTTTGTCTAGGAGCTTCCCCAGCTCAGCATCAACACCGCCCAGAACGTTGCCTCCAGCCCTGGGCTCATCTCTCGCGATCAAGCGACAATCCCAGGATCTCAGAGGCGGTATTCTTGACATCAGCCCCCAGTACTAAAGCACGCCCGAAGCTGCAGCTCCCACCTTCCTTTGGCCTTCGCTTCCGGGTTCCCCATTACAGCGTGCACCGGGTCATATGGGCAATGTCCTTGATCTCAGGACAGTAGAGCAC